>JAOTRQ010034930.1:0-17434 GCA_028565875.1 Hoplisoma paleatum
GTGTGTGTGTGTGTGTGTGTGTGTGTGTGTGTGTGTGTGTGTGTGTGTGTGTGTGTGTGTGTGTGTGTGTGCAGTCGGAGGACGCTGAAATCCTCTGCTGATTCTGCCCCTGTGTCGGGGAACCAGCGCTTCCAGCAGTGGACATCCGGATACCGGCTCCAGTGTCTCACCTCTCCCCGTGACTGAAGAGCCCTTGTGCGGGTGATCACAGGACTCGGACCGCGGGAGAGAGGGGGGGATGAGAGGACCGGTGTGGACAAAACACAAAGGGAGGAGAACTAAAGAGGAGAGCTTTGGACCATTCGCATCTTGTCTGGTGAGTGTGCAGCATCCCGTCTCCTCCAGTCTGGCTATTGTGAGCATTTACAGCACTGTTGTGTTTCCATTGTTGTGTTGTTGTTGTTTATTTACATATTATCTTTGATGTTGTTGGGTTGGTTTTTGCTTTGTTTTTAGCTTCAATTGCACAGCCTGTTTAGATCCATGCATAGGTATGGAAATTGCATTGCCCACACCTGTACCAACTAGGATGATATGATATGATATGATATGTGCACCCTGCATGCATGCATGCATGTATGTATGCATGCATGAAAGGATGGGATTGACCCCTTAATGCATCACTAGTGCACTAAGGCATTGCATTAAATAAGCCCGGATTAAATAAGCACATCTGTATAACAATGGATGACAGCAAGCAGGAACTTTTCCCCCAGATGTTTGTCATTTGTCAAGCATTTAAAACCTCTGCAGGTTTTAAATTCAGCCGTTGACCAAGAAATTCCTCTCCAATTGGCATCTTCTTGATCAGATCTGGTTTCAATGTACAGTCCAAGAGCACGCCACATGTCAGGTTCATGTGTGTGTGTGTGTGTGTGTGTGTGTGTGTGTGTGTGTGTGTGTGTGTGTGAGATTTTTGATAGACTGTTGGATAAGCAGCTAATGTTCCCCGAACGTTGCACTGAAACCTCAATGCAATGATGATCATGACATGATATAAACGGTGCTTTGGAATACTCTAAGAATTTTGAATGAATGTTTCTACAATTTTCCTTTATTATTAAAAATTATCATCCACTCAATGCCCCCCCCCCCCCAATATCTTTCGTTCTTGAAGGTTAGAAGAACATTCTTAGGATGTTACACTTTTTTAGTCCGAGCATTTCAAGGTCGTAGAACATTTAGGAGAACGTCCTACCGACGTTAGGTGGAGAACGTTGACTAATATTGTTAGGAGAACTTTATCATAACGTTAGTGTAAGTTGTAAGAATGGATGGTAGCTGGATAGACAGACCGTGAGTCAGTAATTTATCACCTTTTAACATATTTAGAGTGTTTGTGTGTAATTTGCTCGGATTTATGCTACTCTATGGGTTTACTACGGGTTATCCGGTTTCCATTCTCACATTCGTAGCCTCTGATTCGGCGTGTATCACTACACACTGAGATGACGGATGACACGGGGTCTCCGTTCACCGGGTTTGCTTTGTGAGGCAGCACGCTAGAACAGTGCCATGTGTTAGTAAATGAATCGTAGAGCGAGTCTGAGCGTCTCTGTAGCGCGGCGTCCGTTTAGCAGATGGACTTCTTGAACGTCCCACAACCCCCTCTTCCCTACCCCTCTCGGGCACGTGCTGTTGGAGCTGTTTCGACTTGTGGCCAGGTGCTGGGTGGCAATTTCAAACGAACAAATCGCTAAATCTGCACATCGTGGTGTTTTTAATAGCGATTTGAATGACTCCCTTTTGCCAAATGGATTGCCTTTGTGGATTTTTTTTTAATTGTGTGTTTTTTAATAGTAATTTAAATAAAACTCAGCCTATTGCTATTGGAACAGGTGCCGCCGAGGAGTGACTTAAATCATGGTAATAAAAGGCGTCGTATTTATTTTTTATTGTTGTGCAGCTGGCAAATGAGGGTCGGCGTCGGTTTTGAACTCGTCCCTAAAAGAAACTGGCACATGTGCGACAAGGGCACGTCTCAAATCAGCCACCGGTGCTCAGGTGTGTGGAACGATCGGCCATCGGGCTCCGTCGTGCTTCGTCTGTAATAGTAAATCGATTAGTCATTAACATCTCGAGATGCTTCGCTTTATAGCCGGGGTGTCCAAACATTTTCCAATTTGGTGAGGTGGAAATATGCGAGGGAATGAAATGTTTTGTATCGCAACTTATCCCAACTTGTCTGGAAGTTGGGGGTCAGAGCGCAGGGTCAGCCAATGTAGGCGCCCCTGGAGCAGACAGGGTTAAGGGTCTCGCTCAAGGACCCAGCAGTATAGCGGAGGGTAGCAACCTTTGGGTTCACAGCCCAACGCTCTACCCACTAGGCTATACTGTCCCTACAATCATAAATAAACCAAAAGACGTTTGAAGATCACAAATATTTCATCACATTTGAGTCTTTTTGGAGAAGACGAAACATTTCTAGGGTCATTTGAAACATTACATATTATTTATTATTATTTGCTGACTGTAAAATTTTAAATTTTAAACGCAAATAGGAAAATAAGACTGACGGTGATTATCGTTCTTTTCTTTTTTCAACTGACCACTCAAAAAATTAAATGTTATTTGATTATGCGAATCGGATATCATAAACAAAAAAGGACGTTTTATTTGTTATTTAAATTTTAAACGCTGATTTTAAAAATGTTTAATTTGTTGAGTTTAAGAGACTCGGTTTGATTGTCCTTTTGATCTTTACATATCATTATTGGTTGTAATTCGGGGCCGCATTTGGCCCCTGAGTTACACCTGAGAAGTGTCTGCTTTATAGTTTCTAGCTCTAGCTGCGTTCTAGCTGAGCAAAAGTTTGCTTGGATACAATTAGACTTCTAGTTAGACTGATTTATCTTAGATTTGGCAACCTGTTCACAGCAAGACTCATCAAGCTGAAACATCTTTCTTCCTTTTACCTTTTGCTGACAGTTTGTTTCGGGTTAATCTCCGTTCCTGCAAAACATACCGTGAGATCTAAGTGCGACGGTGCGTAATCGTGACATCGTCACGTTCACTATACATTGTTTTGTGGACCGCTCAGGACGGCAGGCGGGTCAGTCTAGTACTCGTACCCTCTTCTGTCATGTGCTGCATGTGCTCGTCTTATTGAAAAACCAAAAGGAAGAAAACTAATCGAGTGTAACAATAAAACACATTTAAGAACTCATTTAGAAGACACAAGGAGGCAGTATTGAGCACACGTGATAAGTGCGGCGGGCAGCACTATTCTAGCCCCCGCGCCCGGGGGAGCAGTTAGGGGGTTCGGTGCCTTGCTCAAGGGCGCTTCAGTCCTGACCTTGCTTCAGTCGACTCTGGGAATCAAACCGGCAACATTTGAAGCATTTAAATATTTCTTTTGAATGTTTTATTTAAATAAAATTTCATTTAAATTAAAATCGACAAAAATATAGGAACAGTGGCACCGGCAGCAGAAAGCACTTTCACCAACAGGAAGTGATATCATCTGCTCTTTTGCAGGCTGGATAGACTCATTATAATCTCCGTAACCTCACAGTTCCAATAAAAATGTTTGAAAACGATCGTATTGACATAGCATGACAGCTCTGCAATCGAGACGACCTCAGGGTCAGCCGAGGCACGACGTATCTCACTAATGAGCTTCGTTGGCTGTCGGGCGCTGATGAAGTTCCATCCGTGAGAACACGGCAACCATAAGACGCATTAATCCAGCGTCACTTCGGTTGCTAAGCTGAAGCATTAATAAGACCGGATGCGTCATACGTGTCATATGAACGTCCATAATTAATAATCGTACATTGTAATCATAGCATAAAGACACGCCACCAGGGCCGAGCATTTGCAAGTATTTCCCAGCATCCACCAGACCTGATAAGTGAGAGATCACAAGCACGTCATTTAAAGTGTAGCCAGCCGGTTGGACAGATCAGCTTTCTTGGATGGCGTCCATGACTCCTAATAGTCGTCTGGGCTTCAGTCCATGTTGTTGTAGTTGTACCCGAAGTCTGTCTATCTATCTGTCTGTCTACCAAATTCCATTGGTCGATTGGTCGCAGGAAAAAAAAGCAGCGTCTCGTCAAAGGGCTTCTGGGACTTTTAATTTCAACTGCGTGACAAAGGAAGACGTGACACGAATTTGCCGTTGGTGATTTGTTTGACGAGGACAGAAGACATTCTGGTCATGTCTGGAAGGATCTGATTTGGGATGAGTTGGCTCGCAGAGCGGATGAGAAACACCCAACAAGTGGTCAGCACCTCTGGGAATTCCTTTAAGAGTGTTGGAGAACCATTGTAGATCCTTCTTACCTTAAATGTCTTTAGTGTTAACTATTAAATGAGATTGAATCTGTTGGCGCCATTTGGTATCCACTTCTGTACAGCCACCCGGGGCCAAGCCAGTTAGGGCATCGGTGAAAGAAAAGTTCATTGATGTCCCCTGAGCTTTCTGGTAACATTCAAACGAACTCGCAGCTCCAATTTATGGTTCATGTCCTGTGGTTCGGGTCTCGGCTTTCAGTTCTGATAACAAGGAGGTCAAGTGGGCAAACTGATTAAAGCCATTATGGACACGCACATACAAAAAAAAAACAACAACAACAACAAAAAGCAGGCTTTACCATCCATCTGTGGCAGTGCCAGCAGGGGGCATTCTTCACATCGCTGGCTTCCTGATTACTTCTCAAGGTCACAACCTGGTCAGCCACGCGAGTCGAGAGTCTACAATCATCATAGATGGAGCTATTTTCCGACCGTTTGCTTCTGGAACAGCCTTCTTCCGTCTCGTTAAGCGGCCCCGTTCTGGGAACAAGAGGAAATGGAGGGGGAGGGAGTTCTTATAATGGGAATGTTTTGTCCTGGTTGGCCGCCCAGACTAGAATACATCAGAGCACTTCTAAATATTTGGGTTTTATAAATTAAGACGTTAATTCTTTTACGTTTTACTATGCTATTGTCTATTAGCTTTGTCTATTGTTTGCTAGTCGGAAGGTCCCGATAGCTTTTGTAGTAGTAATTCTACATGCCGTTGGAAATAACAAGACCCTTCGATATTAAATAAGATAAATGGGGCTTTTCGTACATAAATCAATAAGAAATGATGTCAGAAAATAAATAAATGCTTATTTATTCTTTAGCCAGTCAATCTAGACGTCTGATGCATTAAAGTCTTCACTTTAAAATACATTTAAAACTCAAGGACGGTGGAACATTGAATTTAGTCGCTTCTGCAGGTTTCACATCATATGCCAGATCTTCCAACAGTGTTGCCAGATTGGTCATTTATCCGCCAACCTATCGAGACTTTGATTTTGAAAACTTTATGTATTATCTTTATTGTTTTGGGTTCCTCTGTCTGGCCAAAGATGAGTTGAGTAAATGTGACCCTAAAGACATTTGTTGGTGATTTTGGTCTCAATGTTTTTAATACCGACCGAGTTTGGCCAGATGAAAGATTTGTTAAATTTATTATTAATTATTAAGATAAATGCTGCCCGGAAAAAGCTCTGAGTTTTTGAGAAAATTAAATTTAAAAACCAACATTTTCAATACTGATAATCGTCATAATGTTTATAACGTTCATGCATAAGTGACTTTCTCACATTTGAAGTGATTTATGACACATTTCTATACAATTTCTGCCTCTTATGATGTGAAAAAACATCCCGATTCTACTGAAATGAACTCTGGAGCCACTCACATAAACCGAGCGCTAAACGGATAAAGCTAAAAGTTTTACTACTTCTTGTTGTACTGAGGTGATTGTAGCGGGTCCGAGTCCATGTTAAAGTCTGGATCTATTTTATAATGATAGTTAATAAGTTCCTAAACCCAATAACATCCAAATCATTAGATTTTATACACAACGTTATATTAAAAAATGTCAGAAATCATAATACAAACATAAAATAAATTAAATAATACATTTCACTGTTCATTCTGTTGGAAATCAAATTTAAAAAATTAAAATCCTGGAACTTCAGTGTGTCAGTCGGTCAGTTCTGCAGCACAGGAATGACTTCACATGGTTAGGAAACTATAGCAACATTTAGACGTACTGTTACCATGACATCAGGCCGCCGCCACCGCCGAGATTCCTTCCCCTCTTTACTGGGAGAGGATGACGGTTGTCCTGGTGACGGGGACGAAGACGAACTGGTGCTCGCACGAGAGGTGGTGATAGCGGCTCATATTTGGTGAACCTACTAGAGATTTAAGGACTAATTGAAAATCCAGAAGGAAGAAAAATATGTCTATAATAAACAGCCATAGTTTGCAAATATGTTTCATGTTTTAGTTAAAACTGCTCAAAGACTAATTAAAACAAAATAACTTCGAATCAGTTCATTATTTATTATTTTAATTGATTCAGTTATAAGAGATTAGCGATGCGCTCACATATTAGCTTTGATTGTTTTTAAACAACATCAAATTTAACACTTTCTGTTATTATTGTAAAAATTTGATTGTTTTTGTAAATAATAAAACTCATTTAATTTCTAAGTAAGTTGCAAACTGTAGTCCAAGTACTAGATTCAAGATTCGGGTACATATATAGAATGTTCATGCGCCCCCTGCTGTTTAACTCGAATATTGATTCATCTGTGAAGAATCAACGATTCAAAAGAATCACTGATTCGTTTTGTTTTCTTGCTCAATTGTTCTAAACTCCTCAGTCTCGTATCTTTGGGCTTTAAAACCTTCAAGATGTTTACATTTATCAATTTCGTCTTAAGGTACGGGACGGTCCTACACACAAACCCGATATCTGACTACACTAGACGAGTGTGAGAGACACACCCTGATCAATGCACTCTTTTTCTCTCCAATCAACCTACGATGCTTCGAAGATCCATGCTTTGAGACGCTATTTTCTCCTATTTACCCGTTCACCTGTGGAAGGTTAGAAAAGTAACTCCAGTCTTAATCTGCTCAGCGTAATCTCTGACGATCGGTCCAAATCCTTTAAACCGTGAAATTAAGATATTCCAGAGGAACAAAGACTCATTTAGACCCGTTCGCCTCACCTTTTCACCGTCCGACACCATCGACGATTGCGTCCGTCTTCTGCCGCCAGCGTTCGGCGCCTCCTACGTTTCAAAGAGCGCGACAAAGACCTCGCCATTGTCTCCTCTTGAAGATATTGTGTTGTCGACGACGAGACTCCGGTGCTTGAAGAAAAAGGATTTCTTCTCGCTTTTGTCTGAATGAGTGTGTTCGCTGAGCGATAAGCCAGAGAAAGCCGTCTCTGGTAAGACTAAGACGCTTCATTCTGCCGATGGATTCGGGGTCGACCTCGGCGGTAATGTGCAGTCTCGTCCCTGTCTGTCACGTCCGAAGACAAAGCGATTATATTCTTTAGAGGCTAAATGGAACGCCGCTAATCTTTTTTTTCCTCAGATCTAACTTGGGTCTGTTCTAATAACACTCGAGTTACTCACATTATTAGCTGACTGCTGATTTATACATCTACAGCGCCATCACCTGTACAGTTCCTTGTGTAGTTGTGTGTCGAGGTCGTATATGCACCGCCAAGTAATTCACCATGGCGACGCTCGGACGTCAAGCTTTACACTTCTAGGCAACATGGATGCTTTTGTATCTACCAATTACTTGCATGTTTTTTTTTTGGACTGTGGGTAGAAACCGAAGCGCCCGTAGTAAACCCACGCAGAAGCGCGTCGAACGTGTAAACTTTGTACAGAAAGCATCGAGAATCTACTAGTTGCTGTGAGGCGACAGTGCTATCTGCTAAGTGCTGGTGTGCTGTGGCTTTGATGGCTGTAGTGCTCCCTTTTGTGGTCTGCATTGGTAGTTTTTGCCTTCCGCATTGTAGGCAAAGATTTTTTTAGAAAAAAAAATTCATCCTTAAAGTAAAGATAGTTTTGATGCCCTTCCTGACAGAACCCTCTCTATTTATCCTGATGAGCATTGGCTATTCTATTGGCTAACCTGACTGCTTGTACATCTTATGAAAGGATCAAACCCCTGGTGGGAAGTAAATTATCCCCAAACGTCAATAATTCGTTCCTGGTGACGTTTGGTCATAGACCGTAAACCAGATGCCGAACAACCTCAACCTGTGAAATCTACCCAACGTCTGTTTGAATGCCCTGAGCACACCAAGGAAAATCAAAGAGTCGTGTGTCCGACCCTATTCTGAAAGAAAGGAACAGAAAAACTAAGACGTTTGTACTTTTCCAAGCCCTAAATAATGAACTTGTGTTGTGTACCGAGATTAGAGATTAGTCTGATTGAACATCCGGCGCTCTTACCAAAGCAGGAGTTTCCTCACTTTAATCTGCGCTTGAATTTATCTCCACGGCTCAAAGCTGAAATCGATGCCGGTCTGGCCGTCTGCCCGGGAATCAAAGCAATCTCTGGTGCATTCGGCTGTCCTGAATATTGGCAATTTCATGGCTCGGTGTTTTAAGTATTAAAAAATGGATCTCTGTATAGTGGAGCGGTGGGTCAATGGACCGAACGTACTTTGTTTGGAACACGGGGAATGGCACGAGGAGTCGGGGGGCACTTCAGCTGTTATTATTTCTTACTGTCTTACTGTCGTACTTGTTGTCGTTTGGACCAAGTTGGAATAAATGACCTTGAACTACTTTTTTAATACTGGCTAACACCAGCAGGGAATGTCTTAGCGGTAATAACTATATTATATGACCACTAGAGGGCGACCGGCTTGTTAGTATTTTCCTCTATACCTATATATAAGCTCACTGAGGAGAGAGCGCAGCCAATTATTCTTTCTAGGTCCTCGGCTGCCGATGGCAGATGCCGGCTGCATGATTATGCCAAACTGATGTCATAATAACATCGGATATGGCCCGCCCACCTTTTAAAAACAGCTCTAGGGATTAATAACGTCTAATCAATGCTTGTGTAGGCACCGAGTACCCAACCAAAAGACTAGTGGATAATTCCTCTGCCATCTAAAACCCGAGAGTTCCCGACTCCATTGTTTTGATGGCTGTAATGCTCCCCCTTGTGGTCTGCCGTCGCCTAGACGTTGACGTCTTCCTTCTATAGCTATAGCGCCGTGAACAATAAGGTACCACCGTCGACCGAGAGTGACAACCTTGCACCATCATTGTTTTGATATCTAGTAGTGCTCCCCCTTGTGGAGTGTGACGTATGGTTAGAACATTTTGGCACCTGCATGTCGCCATCTATTTGGTGCAGAAGTATAACTTGTCTTAGTAAACAAATAAATAATAAATAAATAAAAATGATAAATAAAGAAGCACCCACTTAACCAGTCGGTGAGCTCTGAAGATCCTTCAAGAGTTCCAGATTGCAGCCCTGTTTGTGAAAATTATCATTTCACAAGGGGAAAACATGAGTATAAGTACCTGGATGTGTTAACGCTCAGTAACGGCTCTGTAATGCTCCCCTATTTATACGTTTCTGCCTTCCTGTGAAATCAAACCACCCCGATTTCTGACTGCAGATGAATAGCGCTTTCTTTTCTCAACACATGCATTATGTTGAAACGAATCTATCTTCATTGTGGGCCGGGAGTTAAAATAAGACGTTAAAAAATAAGACGTATATTTTACAATTTTACAGTTTTGTTGTGTTATTTATGTTGGGCATAAGTATGTAATGAAGCGCTGTAGACTGCCTGCCAGGACAATTTACTGAACTTAGAATAACATCATTACTTCATAATAATTAACCACATTAACCTATTACCCTAAATTGCCCCTGACCCAACATTTGTCACGGGTCTGAAGTTCAGGAATAGAGGTTTTGGTTTAATAAAGGACGTTATATTAATAATGGACAGAATTGCAGGTGGTGGTTGGTACCGAGGTGGTTCTAATGCAAATCAGGTCGTTATTATATTATTATGGATGAATTTAATAAATACAGCTTCTATACGCAAACATCGGCATTCCTACAAGCTTTAAAGTATTTGTGACATTATATATACGTATACATACATCCCACTCTCTGACCTTCTAACTAGAGCATCCTTCGGTGTTAGAAACCCCAAGACGATACCTTCTTACCCTGGGAGAACAATGATGCAGGGATAATCAGCATTAACCCGAAATGACCTGATGCATGTCTTCACTACATCGGTAACCACACCAGCGCTGTCAAAAAGGATCGGCCTGCTTGATCGGTGTTGGTGTGTCTTAAGTGGGTCAATGGGGTCGCTTATGCGAAGTTTCTTACAGTTCATTGCAGACTTGCTTGATAGATTGAACTAGATTAACCTCAATGTAGTGTCAGGAAAGGTTCTGGCAACCCCTAATGACTCCTAGATTTATCCATATACTGTATATTCTCGATATACCGACCAGCCCTAACCGTGGGTGGAGTGTACCCTTACAATCCGACTAATCTGCAATACTAAAGTGAAAGAAATGGGGGGGGACCCTTTAAACCATTAAACCAGTTTTCTCTAGGCTCGTATCCTTATGAGACCACTCGTCACAATCAGACAGGAGCTGTTGAACCCTACACCAAGTTTGAATAAACAACGTTATGCGGGAGAACTTGCTCACTCACAGACAGAATAATGAAATTACAAAGTGGCTGATGGGCAGACGGCTGACGCCGAGCTCACTGAGACGTCCCCTGGGCGCCGGGCAACATCCGATCATTTGCGAATCTTTTATTTTTTTTATGTGTTAAGAATTCTGGGATTTATTTTAAGGTCTTTGTCATGCCCTGTGATAAACCATGTGCTCGGCTTTACAGAATGCTCTGGTTGGCTTTCTGGGTCAGGATTCCTGTTTTCACTAGTCCACTGGGAGTGCAGCAGGATCCAGAAGTCGTGTTTTAGTATTCTGATTTGCTTCGTGTTATGAATTACACGAAGAGAAGGTCTGATGAAAAATGCAGGATCCAGAAAATGCCGTTCAAAAGGTCGAATTTTATTTTCAAGGTTTACCTTGTTTTAATTCCCTGATTTATTTTGCCATGAATTATGGACTCCGAATGATCAGACGGTTAAGAACACGGGGGCAGAACCGGGTGAGTTTCAATCTCGGGTCTGCTGCATGCCATCGGAGCCTAATACGGTCTGTAAACCGAAAAGATTAAGTGCCCACACTGGAACACTTCACCGGATAACCACCAGAGGGCGGCTGGGGCATCTAAATCAGGGGTCAACAACGTGGAACCAGGTCGCCCAAAAAGACCTCATGAGTCGCCCGCGGGCCTGTTCCAAAAGCAGCTGCATATTTTGCATATTGATATTTATTTGTTTCCTACTTTGTTAAATGATTGTTGGAAATGATTGTGAGAAATCATTGACATGATCAGCATCTTCACATAGATGAATATCATCATTATTAATAGTAACATGTCATTAATATACATTTGTGATTTCACAAGTGGGTATCAAATTGGTAGCCCTTCTCATTAGTTGGTACCCGAAAAGTAGCTCTCAGTTTCAAAAAGGTTGGTGACCCCTGATCCAATTGACAGAGCTCTTATGGCGCTTGAACGGACCGAGATAGAGACGAGTTGCAACTGAAAGAAAAATAAACAAAATAAAAACAAATACTACTTAATACCCTTCGACCTTCCAGCCAGGGCATCTTTTAGTAATAGAAACCCCAGGATTATACCTTATTACCCTGCGAGAACGATGAAGCAGAGATCGTAAGGTTGTAATAGCTGGGTTGTGACCTCTTAAATATGCATTGATTGAGGCGCTGGGTGATAATTACCCGCGATGGGTCCTAAGTGAGTCGTTGGGGTTGCTTGTATTCCATCCCATTTTTGTATGAAGACTAGTGATGTAACGATACACTCGACCCACGATGCACTTTGATTCATGATACTGGGTTGACAAATGATTTGATAGAACAAAAAATAAAGAAACACTGAAGGGCAACTACGAAGCACAAACCAGCGCAATGTGTAGCGCTGCTCCATAAACCGAATCAATAACCTGAATGTCACATCAGGAAGGGCTTCCGGTGAAAAACGACATGGCGACATGGCGACCCCTTCAACAACAATTTGCTAACATTGATGCTAATTCATGAAAGAATGTCCTACAACACCAGGCTATGTACATTCCATCCAAGCTTGTGTAACTCGGAATAGTAATAATTACCTGGTTTACCAAAAAAAAGTACTAAGTAATAAGTAAGAGCCTAGGCAGTGTAGTTGGCAGCGATGGCAGGTTGTACAGCTATACTACCGTGGAAGTGAAGGGAGGAAATGCTCCGACGCACCGATGCACCGACGCTCATGGGCTGGACGGCGGCTCCGACACGCATCATGACGTCTCGCTGTCCTGAATGAGCCACAGAAGGCGCCCGAGTCAGGTCTAGCGCCTCGTTTATGGAAATATATCCGCCGAGAGGGCTGAGGAGTGTCTGGTTCATCTGGAGCACTCCACTCCACATCTGACACGTTTGCTAGACTCGAGCCAGAAGGCTTTTTGCCAACTTCATAGCTTCAACCACGCAGATTTTTTTTATTATCCCGAATTGAAAACAGTAACACAAATATGTATTTTTTGATTTGTGTCTGTTTCAGTTTCTTTACTTTATTTCTTTTTTGTTAGTTTATTTTTTCTCCCTCCATTTTCTCACCACAACACTTGGTCGGCATCTAATTTAGGGTCATTATGAAATGTAAAGAAAACTGAAGAGAAACATCGTCCACAGTCGGAGCGTTTGTTTCCTGATGTGTTCTCAGAACCTAGCGAGCTGCCTTGCCGTCTCACCCACTACATTGCCAACTGCTTAATTAAATAATATCTTGCTTCGTCGATGAGGCAGAACATTTCTTCTTCTTCTTAGATCAATAAATCTAAGACCAGTACCTCATTCAGATTTCACGAAACGATGTTTATTTTCTTTAAGGTCGGGACCAAACCTCGGGCCTGACAACAACAGACTCTAGTTGTTTTAGGGTTTGATCCGGGTCCCTTCTTTGTGGAGTTTGGATGCTTCTTTGTGGGGGTCCAAAAACATGCAGACGAATAAAACGAGCGATAAAAATTAGCGATCGGCTTTCACTATGTGTGATATAAACTCCTGACCTGAGGAAACGTGTGTAATAATAATTTGTGTTCTCAAATAAGATGTTAAAATAAATAATTGACAGATTTCCGATTCGGTTACCCCTTCTTTATCAGTCGCTCCACAGATCTCAGTATTAAACAGCACGTTTGGTGTCAGGAGCTCCTTTTTAGTCTGGCTGCCTTTGATTATTTATTCTTTCGGCTGACTCTCCGCCGCATTAACTCCTGGGTGGAACTGACGTTCGGCGTGGGAAGCGCCGCCTGCCAGACCTTCCTCTTCAATTCGCTGCTCCTACGTTCATAATCTGTAGGGAAATCACTCCACGCTCTTCATAGACGAGGAGGAGAAACACTACCGGCTGATTCAGATATGTCACTATGTCTTTCTACATTGTAAAGCAAAGAGGTCAGAAAAAGATTCTTTTGTGTGTGTGTGTGTGTGTGTGGACAGGTAGGCCGATTGCTAAATTACCTGTGTAACTGTTGGTGCACAGCATAAGGCTTGTAAAGTTCCATTTCATGTGCCATAATGGGAAAAGGAAATGGGTTCTCACATAGTCGTGAAGCCACCGAGTCCCCAAAGTGGTAGCTGCCAATAAAACAGCACTTTGGGATTTATTCTTGCAATTGATTTTTTTTTGGTTGCTTCAGTTCTTCAGCTTCAGGTGGGTGCTTTTGACCCTCCTTCCCACCAATCGAGTAGCCAATCCACTCCTGGGGACCCTCACGGCGTCCAAGAAAAGTGTACAGCAGCGTTATTGCTGTTCGGGAACTATTCTAAAAGGATTCTGAATTAAGCTTTAATCTACTCCATTGTTACAGCGCCCTCTGCTGTTTGAAGGGAATTTTGTTTCATTTGACATAAAAAAAAACGTTTAAAGATGCAACGGGGTGCATCTTCACATCCCTAAGGTTTCAGGCTGGAGATGGGGACGAGGGCACGAGGATGGCAGCGCTTACTTCTGAATGCGGAGGCAATCCATCAAGAGGCCGGGAGAAAAGCACCCAGATTCAATCACTTGTCCTGCAAAGAGGAATGTTTGCTTATATATTTACGGGACTGATGAATTGTTGGGACAAACATTTACCAACAAGCAGCCTAGTGAGGTTTTTTGTTTTATTTTATTTTTTACTACTTTTATTCCTTCATTCATCCATCCATAATATTCATTTGATCAATATCATGGACTAGAATTGGAGACTGATCGCCGTCTTTAAAATGAAACGAACAAATTCAGGAGTCACATGGACAAACGAAGACTGATGTTAACCGTCCGTAAGCGGCATCGACTTCTCTGGGCACGGAGGCGCCAATGATGGATCGTCACGCAGTAGAAACGTGTTCAGTGGTCAGATGAATAAACTTTTGTGAATTGATGATCTTTTTTGGGGTTTTTTCGGGGCTCTTATCACAGAACCTACCCTAAGGGACCCCGTTTGATTTACATATCCGGAAAGAAACACACAATGATACAAACAACTCTCACTGGGGGTCTCACTTGTCAGATAATAAGCACACATGATAAACCGGGCATTACATTTTAATGAGACTACGAGGGACTATCTCTGCAGACTGAAGCGTTGAATGTCGCCGGTGCGTATTTCTGCGTAAAGATTTGATCATTTGTCTCATATTACAAACAAATAAACATCGTTGAATGTTTTTAACAGACCCTGTCTTTGTGAATTAGTCTTATCTTGTTGCTGATTGGTTGGTTATACTTGTAAACTGGACAGTAGGTTGTCCAGTTTTCAACCCATGGGCTAAACTTGGCCCGACGTTGTCCTGCCTTTTATGGATAGCTGGGAGTTTCTTTTAGCAAGTGTTTCGACTTGTTAACTTGCTAACTCTAAGTGCAACACATAAACTGACCAAAATTTTACACGAGACCTTTCATGACTGCGAGTGAGACTCAGTGTTGCCAGATTGGGAAGTTTCCAAACTTAGGAAAGGTTTATGTTAAAGTCTGGAGACGAGACATCAGGGACGAAACATCATTTAACGAACAAGATCATTTATTTACAATATTTTGTGATGTTATATGTTACATTTATTATAAGAACATAAATGTTGCATTGGAGGCATCATGACATATTTGTGGATGAACCAACATTAGCAGTGATACAATAGAACAAAGACAGGTAGGTGAAAGAAAACACCGAGCGTTTTGCTGTGAAAACTATAATTCCTGTACCTGACCTGAGGGAACATCGGACCACCAAAGAACGCAGAAGAAGAGAAGTAGTTCTGATAATTCTTTGGACTATAATGTTTACCACCAAACGGAAGCGCCACAGTCGAGAGTGTCCCTATGTAGTGTCCCTAATGCAAGCAGGGCACCTACTGGTACACTTGCAAGTGCGTTTTTAAAAGACATTCATTCACCGAAACAAATTGCATATCATGGTCGTAGCGAATAGGCTGTAGTCCTGTGATGGATTGTCGTGTTGGATCATTTCGACTTTCAAAGTCATGGAGTCGGATTTTGATTTGACCACCAGCTTGCTTCATAACGGGGATTCGGAATCGATTTGTGTGTTTGTTTGTCGACACATCCGTATCGTCATTCCACTGAGCGTCTTTTATTGGCAGTGGAGAGACATGAACCGGCGAGCTTTTGTTTACTGGGGAGCAACTGTCACTTGCGTTCTGTGCTGAAGAACAGACGCTCTTGGAGAAACGTTTAGGTTCTTCTGTATCGCTGGAAGGACAATAAAACCTGTCTGGAACGCTCTCTCAAGGTGAGGGGGTGTGTGTGTGGGATGGGGTGCGGGGGAATGACAAACTACATGGCAGCAAATGGACCTCAGTCAATTACAGCACAGCTACAAAGTGCACCGTGTGTAGTAGGTGATCTCAACAAACTGTCAGCCAAGTGAGTGAGGTTATAATTTCAGCCGGGTGCTAATGCACTTTTAATTACTGGTCATTAAATGAACTTACATTTTGACTTCTTGTCCCTACAGAGTCGGCCGTTATTGTTTCTTCCCGGTATAAGGTAAAACGATGTACAAGGGAACCGAGGTGAACTAAAAATAGAACCGTGTTTACGATCCCAGAGTGCTCCAGACATAACAATCTCGATGACTGGGGCTCTACTAACGTCTGCCCATATCTCCTTCCAAGAATTATTACAGCTTTTTATTTTAAGAATGAGCTAAACGACGTAACGTTACGCTATACAACAAAATGTCCCAATCCGTGCTGTGAAACAGACATCTACGTACAGTAGAGAGCGCACACCAGGAGGCAGCACCGAGCCATGGCACAAAGGCAGATAAAATAAATCGTGATTTCCGCGATTGTTTTCAATTCTTATTTGTTTACACGCGGTCGGTTTACGTCTATTTACTCTCTCGTTGTCATTCATATGTGCTGTATTTTACCTCCGTGGCTCCGACATTCGCCGTAGCCTCGCCTGGAGACGAGTTAATTCGACATACGCCGTTTTTCCACTTACGTCGAGTCTCCTGGAACCAATTAAAGACGTAGCGTGAGGTTGTGAGGTAGTGACATGGGTCATAACCCTTCACCCACCCATCAGAATCATTGCACGACGTGTACGGGTCATCTGAGACATTCGTGTACCAGGGGTCCCATATAATGCCAGTCAAATAAACCCTGTACCATTATGGAGCCGCCGCCGGTCTCTACAGTCCCGTCTTGTGCCAGTTTTTGTGGCACTTCAGTGTACTTGTAATTCTTTCAAGGCAAGTTTATTACAGCTCGGGGGTATACTTATTTTTTAGATCGCTCTTGTCAAATTTAACAAGCCGGAACTTGTCTTATTGTCATCGTGGGTTTTTTTTGTGTGTGTATCTTTCGGAATTCGGACTTTAGTGAGATCCAATGGATCTAACGGACTAAAGACTTTTTAATACTAAACATTCCAGGTGACATCTTGAAGGCAGCACATGTTACTCTGTTCTGCATTATTGTTACATCACATAAAATGTAAACGACCTTTACCAAGGGCATTGACACAAACGCATACCATGACAGACGTCGACTTTTAAACTTGTTCTGGATAACAAGTCTGTATGGTCTTTTTGGTCGATGGTTTGGGTGTCCAAAGTGCTGATCTTGGGCTGGGAGAAAGTATAAGGAGTTGTGTTGTTCGTGGGCTGGAAGAAAGTATAAGGAGTTGTGTTGTTCCTGGGCTGGAAGAGAGTATAAGCAGTTGTGTTGTGATTGGGCTGGGAGAAAGTGTAAGCAGTTGTGTTGTGATTGGGCTGGAAGAAAGTGTAAGCAGTTGTGTTGTGATTGGGCTGGGAGAAAGTGTAAGCAGTTGTGTTGTGATTGGGCTGGGAGAAAGTATAAGGAGTTGTGTTGTTCTTGGACTGGAAGAAAGTATAAGGAGTTGTGTTGTTCCTGGGCTGGAAGAGAGTATAAGGAGTTGTGTTGTTCTTGGACTGGAAGAAAGTATAAGCAGTTGTGTTGTTCTTGGG
>JAOTRQ010035035.1:0-17422 GCA_028565875.1 Hoplisoma paleatum
CCCACCCCATCACACCGACCCCACTCCCACCCACCCCCGCAGGAATCTCGGCTTCTTCGCGAGGCAGTCGAGTCCGTCGGCGGCGATCCTGTCGCTGTGGGAGGTTCAGCACCAGGAACACGGAGATCTGGACTCACTGGCCAGCGCCCTGGAGGAGATCGGACGAACCCACGTCCAACAGCACGCCACCCTGGGTACTCAGGACCGCCTCGCTCAGCAGGGCATTATGGGTCGCCTGGAGGAAACCAAACACCCGTCTCACCTCCAGTCCATGACTCTCACCTTCGGCCGGTCTAAAAACTCACCTGAAGTGACAAGCGCTCAGGAAAGTTCAGATTTTTTCGTCTTGGACGGTTCGAGACACACGGCGGGCAAAACGCCAGCCCGTGACACTACCGACAACGAAGACGTGGAGGCAGAACACACCTAAGAGGCGGGATCTGGGACCAGCAGCCAATCACAATCGCAGCCGTCCTAATAGTGGGAGATATGAGAGGTTCGACTGTTTGGGGACTCCAGTAGAGAACGGACCTGAAGCGAGTGGAGCGAGTACTAAAATACTTTACTCAAATCAAAGGATTACACCTTATAATAAGTCACCCATCATGAAGGGCTTATGAACGGGATTATAAAGCATTATTAATTCGGTTGTAAATGCCTTACAGCTCATTAACAAGCCGTTATTAAGCAGTAATAGATGTAACAACGAGATTGTTACTTGCCAAATAGTGAACTGGTCCAGATAAAAGTCTCAGATCTCAGATTGCGAATGTAGGATCACTAATTGGCAAGTAACGGTTCCCTTTTAGTGTCTATTCATGCTTTATAACTACTTATTGCGGCAGCCGTGTCCTAGTCTTTAGAGAACCGGGCTTGTGATGAGAAGGTTGCTGGTTCGATTCTTGAATTGCCATGACTGACCGTGAAAGTAGCGAGGCCCCAAATCCCTCTTAACTGTGGCTAGAATAGGGCTGCACACCCTGCCGTGCCTGTGTGCTCACTTCTGCCCCCTGGTGTGTGTTCACTAGTGCGGATTGGGTTAAATTGTGGACAAATTAAATTCCCTGCGGTGTAACGAGCACAGTGGTTGGAAAAGTCTGGTAATGAATAAGCTGTAAGACATTTATTAACTAAATTATCGTCCTTTATAAGCTTGTTTATAAACTTATTATAATGCGAACCTAATTATAAAGTGGAGCTAATAAAACGACAGTTACTTTGATGTATTTTTACTTAAGTACGAGTCTAAAAATCGACTCGAGTTCGACGTAGCTCATGTAAAATGTACTCCGAGGGAAAGTTACCGAGTTTAGCACTTTTGTTTGAAGTCCAGATTCAATTGTTGAGTCCTGTGAAGTAGCGGAACTGAGAAACGAAACATTTTCGTTCCGTTTGTGATACCTGAGAGAACGTGAGCGTAACGATGAGGAGGAGGAGCATCAGGAGATCGTAAACGTTCACATTACGCCTCTTTACACATCGTGGCTGGTCTTTATCGACCTTTATAATGATCAGAAGACGAAGTGGACGAGTCTGTCGGGACTGGTGGGGACGTGTTTTTATACTGGGATGTTACTTGCACTGCCCGGCTATTCAGGAATCTGAACGATGACGAGCCGATGGACAACGGTCATCCCGATCGGCCGACATGAAACGATGATGGAAAATAAAATAAAAAAGTGTCCATAATGTTTAATGAGATATTAAATTCGGAAAGATGTATTAAATGAAACATGTTTTTGTTATTTATTCATGTTATTCATGTTTTGTTATTTATTTTCTTTCTGTTTCTTTATTATTTATGATTCAGCACAATTACTTTTATTATTTTCTTTGTTGGTTTGTTTGGTGGAGAGATCCAGAACCGAGTATTGACCGTTTTGGAATATCTCATGCACATTTAAATATGATCTTAATTAGTATAGACTCACCTTCACCATGTTTACAATAGATTACATATAATGTATAATAATTATATTATTAATATATCTTTTATTTACTTATTATTTATTAATTATATTATTTAATATTGTTTTATTTTATTTATGTGGGCTTGAAACGGTGTGAAATGACGATCTGCAGTTCAACCACTAGATGTCGCACTTTCTCAACAAAACCAGAAACTGGTTACTGGAAGTAAACTAAAAACAATTAGTATTGGGTCTCTCTCTCATTCTCTCTTTCTCTCTATCTCTCTCCATTTATCTGTCTTTCTCTCTGTCTATTGATCTGTCACCCTGTTTGTCTTTTTATATTTTTATTTGTCTGTCTGTCTGCCGTCGTCTCTTTTCTGTCTCTCTCTCTCTGTCTTTTCTGTTTCTCTATTCGGTCTCTCTTTCTGTCTATCTCTCTGCGTGTGTCTCGTTTCTGTCTCGTCTGTGTCTCCGGCTCTCTCGGGTGGATGAAAGGCCTCTCAGACACCCACTCCGATCACATACCATTCACTCCAGCAGCACACACTGGACACCCTGTGTGAAAGAGACCCGGAGAGAGACCCGCTGGTGGTGGTGGTGGTGGTGGTGGAAGGGGGCCGGTGGGGGGGGGTGTCAATGAGTGCAAAACAAAAAGTCAAGACTCAATATGGAACCGTGATTTTCGGAAAAAGAGTGAGAGAGATAAGGAGAGAAGTGCTGAGAGAGAGAGACATTGAGGTGTCAAGTGAGCCTCGTGACACACACACACACTACTAACCGATTTATCAAGGTCACCGTGGTCACACACACTTCACCTTGAATCCCATGCACAAAAACCACAACACATCCTGATCACACTCAAATCACTTCAAACAGCCGATCCAACTTCTTGTGGTGTCCATGTAGGAACAATTGGTATCATACTGAAAAGTGGGCATCACACAAAAAGTGTGCACTACCTAGAGAAAATGTGCATGAGTAAGTGTGCACCATATAAAGTGAGTTAGTGTCCACTATATAGCGTAAGTCTGCACTATATAGATTAAGTAAGCAAGTGCACTATATAGAATAAGTGTGTACTTAACAGGGAGAGTGTGCACTATTTAGAGAAAAGTGTGCACTATACGGAGGAAGTGTGCACTATATATAGTGAGTGTGGATTTTATAGAAAAAAGTAAGTGTGCGCCTTACAGAGAAAGTGTGCACTGTTTAAAAAAAAAGTGTGTACTATACAGAGAGAAAAGTGAATGTGTGCGTTTATATAGAGGAAAGTGAGTAAGTGTGCACTATATATAGAGAGGACAGTGAGTAAGTGTGCACTATATATAGAGAGGACAGTGAGTAAGTGTGCACTATATATATAGAGGAAAGTGAGTAATTGTGCACTATATATAGAGAGGACAGTGAGTAATTGTGCACTATATAGAGAGGAAAGTGAGTAATTGTGCACTATATACAGATAAAAGTGAGTAATTGTGCACTATATAGAGAGAAAACGCCGCCGTTTTCCTCGTGAAGCAATTCATCATGTCAACACTAGGGGGCATCAAGTTTCTCACGGTTCTGTCATGCAGAGCAAGAAAGATCGAGGTTGTAGCCTCGAGCTGATCGATACTGAACAACGGAACGTCGTAAACATCGATGCATCACCAAATACAGGCTATAGTGCGCCCCCTTGTGGCCTGCTACTCCTTGCTGCCTGTGTGGTTTTGATGCAGAAGTATGAATCAGCTTAACAGCTCCTCGGTTGACGGGTCTTTAAGGAGCTCAGAATTTAGACGAGTTTCTTCAGACAGACCCCGAGTGTGTACAGCCGTCATGAATACGTTCAGTATTCTGCACACACACACGCACACACACACACACACACGCCGAGAGGTTGTTTTGAAGTTTACTTCCTGGTCTCCTGGATACGAGTCTGGATTCGATTCTGATTTGTCATCCACGATTCCTTCTGGCACTTTTCTTGTCGGTTCATTTGCCAAAATCTATAAGAAGCATTTAGAAAAATTCTCTCTCTCTCTCTCTCTCTCTCTCTCTCTCTCTCTCTCTCTCTCTCTCTCTCTCTCTCTCTCGCCTGTCTCATCTGTCTGTCTGTCTTCTCTCGCACTCTTTCCCCCCGTCTGTCTTTTCCATTCGTGCTCTGGAATGTGCTCTCCCATGATCTCACCGGGCTCGCTTTGGAATATTTTTCGGTGGCTGAAAACCCGGCTCAGGAGTTTCAACCCTGCAGGGAAGAGGGTGACAAAAAGGGACAGGAAATGTAGCGCCCCCTACATGACAACCTGGGTTCTGCAATTCTCATCCGGGCCTCGTGGCAACTGAACAAAAAGAATAAAATGTAAACGCGGTGGCAATTTTGTTTGTTTGTCGTGCTTTGCAAAGTTCCTATAACACACACACACAGGGATAATAATGGTCTGCATGTTTTTTGACTGTGTGAGGAAGCCGGAGGACCAACAGGAAACATGCAGACGAGGAGAGGAGAACATTTAAACTGTACTGTGACCCGGATCTACTCTCTACAGTGGGCAGCACTGTTGCCCCACCTGGGGGCGGTCCCGGGACCCCTCTCTGCTGTGAGGCAACAGTGCTACCCAGTGTAAGAGGGTTGATCAGGGTCACGGTGTGTCAGGAGTCCATCAGAACCATGCAGTCAATGGTGCTAACCCGATTTCTTTTTAATACAGGCGCCATTGTGAAGAAGAAGGTTCGGGAGTTAAAAGAGTGGAGGGGGGTGGGGTGAACATGTGGAGACACTCTCTCTCTCTCACACACACACACACACACACACACGGGTCGCATGCTTTGAATTACTGAACATTTGTGCCGAGTGCCAACTGCTTGGGTCCAGACAAGACGTGGGTCTGTCTCATTCTGTCGCTGTCGAGCACACACTCGGTCTATTGTAAAAAAAATAATTAACACACACACACACTCACACACACACACACACACACATACACTTTATTTCTCTCTCTCTCACTCGCTCTTATTTATTTCGTCTGTTTTTTGTACAGAAAAGTTCACATCATACAGACGATCGGACAAGAAGTGCACTTTGTAAAGAAAAGTGGGCACCATACAGAAAAGTGGGCGGCGGGCACCACCTGAAAAACTAGTACCACCTGGTTGCACGGTGGTACTAGTATGGTATCGTACTGAAAAGTGGGTATCAGACAAGTGGGTACTACAAAGAATAGTGGGCATTATAGACAAAAATCTAGAGAAAGGTTGGCATTATATAGAAAAGTTAAGACCGTGTAGAAAAGTGGGTACTATTAATATAAGTGGGCACCATATTGAAAATTGGGCACTATTTAAAAAAAATGGGCACAACATATTTATTACTTATTGAGCATTTTAACATTTTGTTTCAAACTCAATTCGTCACACAAGTTTCAGACAACTTGCTCTCTTCAATTTTCCCTACCGGTATGTTTTTGGACTGTGGGAGGAAACCGGAGTACATGCAAACACCACACACAGAAAGCCCCCTCGGGAGACACAAGATTCGAACCCAGGTGGGCACTATTAAAAAAAACAGCGGGCACCATATAGAAACGAGGGCATTATATAGAACAAGTGGGCACTATATAAAAAAGCGGCACCTTGTATCAAAGCAGGCTTTTACTGGGTCTACCTTCCTAAAGGGTGCCCAGTTTTCCTTGTAGTGCCCATGTAAAAAATGGGGGGGCAAACCAAACAATGGTGGTACCAGGGGTAAGATCAACTTGGAGGTAAATGTAGGGAATTTAGGTCCTGTTTTTTCCTTTCCCATTCATACACGGGAGCTTTTTCGTCAGTGTCAGGTGACTGATCAGACCACAGATCCAGGTGTGTGTGTGTGTGTGTGTGTGTGTGTGCACCCCGCCCTGGCTTCATGCAGTCATGTGCCGTAAAGCATCTGACGTCACGCCAGCGTTTCCTGCTGGCACTTGCTCACCACTCCTTATTACTTCAAGTGTTTTAAACTGCACTGCCCACGCTATAACAAACCCACCACTCCTTGAGAGAGAGAGAGAGAGAGTGTATGTGTGTGTGTGTGTGTGTGTGTGTGTGTGTGTGTGTGTGTGTGTGTGTGTGTGTGTGTGTGTAACTTGAGGCGCTATGGGCACAGTGACCCATGTTCGGCAGTTCTTTGAAAGACCTGGCCTCAGTTTTACAGCCTGCACACACACACACACACACACACACACACACACACACACGTCTCACCCACCACCATTTATTATCTTTTAAGTCTTTTGTCGTCGTTAAATCACACCCGGGTGGTTCTTTTAACTAGCATTCCAGCGCAGAGAGTCTGAACTCTCCTGCTTGGAATCTTGGATGCAAAAAGCAGTTCATTCTAGTGCCAGTCCGAAGCCTGGATAAATAGGAGGGTTTCTGTCTATCTATAAAAGCACACAGTGTAAAACGTATGCAGATTTTATATTAATAGTGCCGATTTTAATGCAGTTCTTCAATTCTTTAGACGGAAACATTTATTCAGAAGTGCTTCTATACTAGTAAACATTACCGAACGAAAGTTAGACGAAATATAAAAAAGGCTTTTTTGTTTGTTTGTGTAAGTTAGTGATTTAGCTTCAGTGTTGCTAATGCGGTGAGATTTTTAAGTTTTTTTTCAGTACAGAAAGAGACTCTGAGGTCCGGATAGATAATGGAAACTCGTCCTAAATTTGGTTGGAAGAGTCCTGAGTTTGGTTGAGAACATTAAGCGGGAAATATAAATATATTATATATATATATATATATATATATATAAATTGAAAGATTCTTAATTGTTTCTTTAGGATTGGAGGCTGGTGCAAGACGTTGAGCTTGAATATTTATTAAGGAGACGATGTGCTCGGTGCAAGAATAGCAGCTAAACAAACATTGTGATTCAGGAAAAAACACACTTGAATCACCGGCAGTGGTTCGAAATCAACAAAAACTTTTGACTGTCGGGAAATGCTTTCGTCTCTCGGCCATGAGTTCGTCCTACACACGACGAGGTTTCATAATCATATTTTTATAATGAAGGAAAAATTATTAGTTCTCTTAAATAAATCTGAATCCACTTTTCAATAACTGATAATAAAAATACGAGATGACAATAAAATCATGGACGTGATGTCTTAGTGGTTAAGGTACTGGGCTAGAGATCAGAAAGTCCACTAATTTGCCACTGTTGGGCCCCCGAGCGAGGCCCTGAAACCTCAATTGCTTAATTGTAATTGCAAGTCGTTCTGGATAAAAGATCGAAAGATTTTGTGCAATACTGTTTATAATTGTTTATTTATAATTACTTATTACAGTAAAGCCCATTCTATATTTTTTATAATAATTTATTATAATTTATATTAAAATAAACCTTTTGTATATGTAGAATAATCTTTTCCTCGCTATGTAGGAATTTGTTCTCCGCATTTTAACCTAATCCATGTTGTGCATTTTACACACATTAGTGAACACTTTATAGGGGGCAGTAGTGTGCACTCAATAGGTAACTCTATTCTAGCCACAGCACCCAGGGAGTTACGGCGTTTTTGGTGACTCGCTCAGCTCTGGGACTCGAACCAACAACCTTCGGATCACAAAGTCAGTTCTGTAACTACCAGGACAAAGTCGCCTCTTATATTAATAACCGAGCAGTTAAAGACTGAATTTGATGAAGACGACGTTTGGGAGGAACCGAGGGACCGGCGGACTAAAAATGACACACATTCGACACACACTGTCAGCTGGAACGGCAGGGTCAGTGTTTCACGTTCTCCAACCCTCGAGAAACAATGAGGTCCAGGCGTCACTAGATAAGACCCTGACGCTCAGGAAGCCTTAGCTTCCGTCGATTTCCGTTCCTTCCTTTAACACCCCCCCCTGTTTTCTCCAGCCCTGGTCTTCTAACCTCCCCTGAATCCTGCCCTCCCGCAGTCACAGCTATCGCTTTCCCCATCTGTTCTCAGAGGAAATGCGGATTGATGGACCTTGCCGATGATATCGCGCCGGACTAAAATTAGCCACGTAATCAGCGACTGGATATAAATTTAATTGCCTCTCTGTAGATCGAAGTCTCATAGATTCTCGTGTGTAAATCGTGAGCGTTGTTGTTGTTGTTAAGGTTAAGGCATAATGATATGTATCTGCATGTTTAATACAAATATTATGCAGCCAGAAATAAGATAAGAAAATGCGAACGCAATCAAAATGCACTTGGACTACTAAGTACTGCTAAGTACTAAAAACGGTCACTGGAGATGGTTTGGGTGCCAACTGTGCAACTAATGGTGGCTGGTAGCGACTGTCTGTTACATTTCACACCAAACTGCGGCCCCACAACCATGAATCAACACACACACACACATGTGCATGAACATACACTCGTTTTTTTTTTCGCCCTTTTATTTTCAAATGTCGGATTTACACAATGACGGCTCTGTTCAATTCCAAGCACAACACGATTAAGATGAAAAAGAATCGGCATTTCTCAGATGAACACCCTCCCTTTTGGAAGGACTCGGGCTGTTCCCACTATTTCGCGCAAACTCTGGAGGAGATTTCATTCCTTCCTGCTTCGTTATTCCGACAGGAGGGAGAGTCTTTATTCCTTCTGGCCAAGGCCGTCGTGAGCGCAGCTTATATAAATCATTCAGAAATGCTGTGATCCTGAAACACACAGTTATCTGTCGGACTCGAAGCGCCGCGTCGCTCTGATTTTAATTGCAGTGAAATTCACCGCCTGGGCAAACGTACGGTGATCACAATGAGTCTGTAGTAGGTTTGCTTTTTGCATCGCTTGTGCAGTTTGCTTGAATGTTTCAAGAACTTTCACTAATGTGGTCAAATCTATACATTTTAAATTATAAGTTTAAAATTATGTTTAAAATTTAAGAACATTTAATAAAGGCCGTACTTAAAATTGTACCTCTCAGTCCGAAATGCTTAGTATAACGTATAAGCTTAGTATATAGTGTACAGTGTAGCCTACTGGGTAAAGTGTTGGGCTAGGAACCCAAAGGTTGGGGGTTCAAATCCAGGCCACTACACGGCCACTGTTGGGTCCCTGAGCACGACCCTTAACCCTGTCTGCTCCAGGGGTGCCGTACTGCGGCTGACCCTGCACTCTGACCCCAACGTTGTACTGTACGTATGTGTATACAAATAAATTTGACAAATAAAGTTTGAATTTGAATATATATATATGTATACGTTTACTGTATACTTATACTTAATGCACTCAGCATTAGCATTGAGCTAACGTGCAGTCTGGTGGGAGTTCTGACTATTTTTGAGGATTATTGTGTTCGCATTTCGTTTTTTCAGCTTGTGAATCGATCGTTAGCCTTTATGTGCTATTTCTGGCTAATGCTGGGTACAAAACGAATGAACAAACAAGAAGCAGAGAACCAAGCAACTCCTGGAGAGAGAGAGAGAGAGAGAGAGAGAGAGACATGTTGAACGTTTGACTTTGATTTTTATTTAGTCGGTCAGTAATGCATGTTCCGTTCACATGATTATAATTTGAATGTAAATCGGAGGGTTTTACATGCATCAGGGGTTTTAACCTTTGATCATTTCTCTCTGCAGGTCTCTGTTATCCAGACTCATCTCTCACATAGCTCGCATGCTTGCTGACTAAACAGAACAGTATGTCTTAAAGAGACAGAACTCCAAATTCAGACTGAGCTACCCGCGCTCGAAAGGATTCCTTTTAAAAGATACCCCCCCCCCCCACGTAACCAATTCGTTTATGGTGCGTTTTCCCAGTTCCTGGGGTAGGACGTTAATATTTGGAGCAGAGTTTTCCGTCCGGATGCCCTTCCTGACGACAACCACCAGTAAGTGGTGGGAACTTGTGAGACTACTGGATACAATTTCACATTTCCGATCAACCTAGTGCATGTTTTTGGAATGTGGGAGGAAACCGATGTACCCTGCAGTATTAAAGAAAACGGCAACTAATCATGCTCTTTGCGTCTGTTAATAGTTTTAATCCATCAGTGCAATATAACAGTTCTATACATATTATAATTTTTCATAAGTGTTTCTTCCTCTGCTTTTTTTAATGCTGTTTGAAGCCTGAATGAAATGGTCCAGGCCCCAGCAGTATAAGGTTTGCATGTTCTCTTTGTACATGCGTAAGAGATTAATTGGAGGAATAAAATTGCCCAATACTTGAACTTCTGTAAGCATTAATTATCCGAATTGTGAAGACAGTACCACACTCAAATCTGAACCGATGACCTTCTGATCTCTAGTCCATGACTTTAACCACTAAGCCATTGCTGCCCTTTCATATATTTCTAATTGTAAATTTTAAATTAGGCCACTACTACAGTATTCCTTTAAACTTGTCTATTAAATTTGTGTTGTTTTATCAGTACTAGAAAACATGTCGAAATGTTGCTGAAAATGTTAGTTATAATTACTTTTTGAGTTTATAAATAAAGTTGGTCATGTTGTTCTGATCATATTTGCTTACACAGCTTAAAACAACCACAACAGTCGCGTGCAGCAGAAAATTCCAAGAGGATCGCATCTGGCTAAATGGCAAAGAAGAAGATGCCAACCAACCCAGACTGCAGTCCTGCTTACGAGAAAGTATATTACTTTATGTCTAAATATCTAGAATATACAGAAAATATGCTAATTAATAACAGAACTCAATTTACCAGGATTTGTTTTCCTATTAGTTCGAAGATTAGCACGGAAAAGACGAAGTGGTGAAGATTCCAATTCTAAAAGTTTTCTGTCTCATCGTGTCCACATCTGTTCTGTAAATAATTTCCCCACCGCAGCTGGACTGGCATCATCTGCGGCTGGCTATGCTTGTCTCGGTGAGTTAATCTCTTCTAAAATACAACTAATAAACAGGAGCATGAATCAGAATCTAGTGGTTATGAGACCAGTATAGCTTGTTAAGTTAGTAATTTTCTGCTAAGAACTTCATGGACACTGTTATATTTATTCTAACTAACAACATGTCCCCATTTAATTGGTGTTGTTTTGCAATGTATGCTGTCTCACTTGTAGGTCACTTTAAATAAATGTGTTTGTTTCACATTTTTAGCATTGAGTCAGATTGTGTTAGTACACCACCGTGTGTTATTTGTACATAATTAATCATTCTACCGTTTTACAACATAAAGGTTTGGGGCTGTTCTAAATGCTTTATTACAAGACAAATACATTTTTTTGTTTTCAATATAACTATTTATAACTCAGTATTGTACAGGCATCTCAATCAGCTGACTATTTCCCATGACTGGGTTTGGTCGGACTACATGGTTGGTCAATAGCACAGCTGAGATTTGAACTAAACTCTTAAGTTCAGCAGTGATGTAGTTGACTTGACGATACTCAGCTTCATATTTGAAAGCGGTTATTACTTGTTCCTCAGTGTACTCCCTGGCCCGCTTGTTTGAAGTGGAGGCAGAGCTCTCCGTGGTGGCACGACAGGGTTCTGGCAGTGCATGCCGAAGTATTTATGGAGGTTTTGTTCAGTGGAAAATGGGTGAAAAGGTTGATGGTAAAGACAGCATTGCTGAGCAGGTGGCACCGGAGTCACACTGGCCCGAGCTCAGAGTTCTCATCCTGGTGGTGAGTATTGGTGCATGATTTGCTTAATTAATTTATTCTATATTTGCCCAGTCAAAAGTTTCGACTTTCTCATTTAGTGGATTTACATAGGCTGGAGATGGTACACACCTACAGGCTATGTAAGGGCTATTTGCGCTTGAGAGTACTGTCAAATGACCTGACCTTCACAATCACCTGACCTTAACCCAATGAAGATCATTTGGCATACAGTCAACATCAGAGAAGGAAAGCATATGCTCAGAACTTCTTGGACCTCCTTCAATACTGTTGGAAAATCATTCCAGGTGACTCTGATTGAACGAATGCCATTAACAAAGCAAAGTGAAATGTGCAAAGCTGTCTTCAAAGCACAGGATGATGACTATGGATTCAGCTACATCTCAGCTACTCAACCTTATTGCATGCTTAAAGAAGATTTAAGAGGGAAGAAGATTTCTGTGATTATGATGTGAAAGCAGCGGTGCATCAGTGTTCACATACTAAACCAACAACATTGTTTCCTGATTATTTTAGATTTATATGATCTATCACAGTTCAAAAAATCACAGTTATGTGTCACTGTTTAAATTTAAAGAGACAACACACTGTTTGAGGAGACTTGGTATATTAAGAACATGAATGTGACTAAGTGTTGTAATTTTAGTTTTTAAATTTAATAAATTAAAAATAAAGCTGTTCCAAAGTTATTCATGTTTAAAATACATTAAAATTAATAATTTTTTTAAACATTTATCTGCATGCTTTTAGGCCTGTGCAGAGAGAAAACCAGTTGGAAGCACTTCTGGAATGCAAACAAGTGTGAACACTAGTAAATTGCTCAAGGTATGAGAATAAAATTAAAATGTACACATTTCAACGTTTTTTAATGATGCTTTATATCTTAAATTGGGGGCAGTTGTGGCCTTGTTGACGGCTCGATTAAGAGTCAACAGGTCAAGACTGAAGTCCCTTTGAGCAAGGCACCCAAGCTTGTGTGCTCACTGCTGCCCCCTTGTGTTTTTTTAATTTCACTAATTGTTTTAATCATTGCAAAGTGTGTGAAAAGCAGAAAAGAAAGTTTTCTAAATTCAAATTTGAATTGTTTGGAATTTGTGTACAACTTTTTACATTCTTTCTAGTACCGTGCAGACAGTGTTGTTCCTGCAAGGATGGATGAGATGATCAGCGCCATTCAGAGAAAAGACTTTCAAAGTTTTGCAGAACTTACCATGAAAGACAGTAACCAGTTTCATGCCACCTGCCTGGACACCTATCCTCCAATATTCTATCTCAATGATACTTCCCAAAAAGTCATCAGCCTGGTGCATCGCTACAATCAATATTACAAAGAGACCAGAGTAAGTACAGAGGCATTGAAGTTATATTTGTTTATCAAACTGAATCTTTGGTTTTCTATTAAGCTATAAGTCTTTAATAAATATCTATAGAACAGTAGAACATGGCTCAGTGGGTATAGGTTCAATACAGCTAGAAAGTTCTGGGTTTGATTCCCAGGTGCAGAAAACTCATGCACACACGGGCAGAAATTAAGCCATACGCCCCAATTTGCTTTACTTAGGAGTGGAACCCTAGATTTCTTCCTGAGGTAACAGTGCTAACCACTAAGTGAGCATTTCATAAAATGTAAAAAATACACTGTTTAAATGTATCCTGTTAGCATGTGTTAGTCACCATGTGTATAAATGTGTAAGCATGCATAGCAGATTCACCATTTTGCAACTAGAATTTGAATCCACTTTCGGGTAAAAAGCAACTACAGGCTCAGGGGCCAACAGTGGCAACTTGGCTTGAACTGGGATTTTTCATTTATTAGTCCAGTACCCTAACCACTTAGCTTCTGCTTGTCCAAAGTGTACACATCATGTTATTTCAAGTTTCTTTTTGTATTAATGTTGGTTGTGTCTGTTCCCCTAATATTCTTATACGTTTACCAGGTGGCGTATACTTTCGATGCAGGCCCTAATGCTGTAATCTATACCTTGCATGGCCATGTGCCCGAATTTGTCCAGGTCGTCCAACATTTCTTCCCTCCAGAATCCAACGGTGGACAGTAAGTTTGCTTTTAGAAAAGAGTAAGACATGTATAAGAAAACTGTTTTGGTTCTTATGAATGATCTAATGAATACTGTCAGATTTCAGAATTTATGAGAAATATTTTTTCCAGCTACTTTTGGTTTTTAGGGTGGCACATTTGGTTTGGCAAAGACATTTTTCTAACAATTTTGCCCTTTTACCTTTTCCAAGGTCAATAATTTATGGATAAATTTATTATAATTTACTTGTTAGCTTGTGTTGTTTCATCTCCCTTTAAACACTGCAGGTTTATAAAAGGTGATCATGTGGCTGCTACCCCACTGTCTGAGGAGCTAATCCAAGCCATTGGCATTGATCCTATACCAAAAGGCATCAGCTACATCATTAGCACTAAGGTAAACGATTCAGGCAAACAGAATGTGTTACAATATTCACTTGTATTTATTTATTTTTATTTTTTTAGGTTGGCCCTGGTCCTTCTATGGTAGAAGACTCTGGTCTTCATTTATTAGGCCCAGATGGCCTTCCCAAGAACAGTCCGAAGTTTTAACAGAATGATCTATTAATAATCTATTCATTTTATATAAAATATAACTGGATATTGTGGTTTCAGTTTGGAAATGTTTTGTGTCTAGTGTTGTACCATTAAGGCATATCTATTTACATTGCAAATACATTTTTGTGTGTATATATTATAATATTTTTGTAGTGGTGATTTTGAAAATACATTACCAGTGATTTTTATCAAGTTTTTGTGGACCTTTTTTTCTTTTTTTGAGCCTGTATTTGCACTTTAAAACGGATGCAGTCTAAACGTCTAAACTTCTGTTTTACGGATGCAGTTTTTTACGAGTGTACCTTTTTGCGGATGCGTAAATCTTGACAACACTGCGTTCTTTAGTCAGAATTCATTGTCAGGTAGTTTCTAAGCTATTTACATAGTGTCCACATTCTGCACTGCACAATATTCTTTAAATTACCTAGAACTTTGATTTCCGCCATACATTTAGTTTTGTCACTCCAGTACCTGACGTTCCTGTGACGTTGACTTAAAATTTGTCCTCGTTACTGAACAGAATGCTTTGTGTGAGTGCAGGATCATGTTTATGTTAGTCTAATGCCCAGGTGCAGAACTTGACATGCCTATCAGGGTCATTCTTTGGTCATCATTCTGTTGCTGATGAATCTGGAAAGTACTTATGCTATGAAAATACTTGATGGTATAAAAACTACAAGGAATGTCCAGCTTTTATAAATTTCTGATGTGAGATGTTGTGCACTGCGTCGTGGACTTTTGGACGAAAGGTTGCCAAAACCATTGTTGAGGTTTCTTCGGCGGTAGTGGGAGCTGTACAGTGGTAAGTCGCAGCAAAAAGATCATGGGTTCAATCCCCAGGTGGGCTGGTCCCGGTTCATGCTGTGTGGTGTTGCATGTTCTCCCATTGCCTGGGTTTACTGTGAATGCTCCAATTTTCTCACACGAAACAAAGTTTGTAGCAGTTTTTAAACAAGTGCTATGAGGCTTTTTATCCACATATAAATATGGCTATGAGGGATAAAACATTGCTGTCTGAAAATTAATGTCCACAATATGCACACACCAGATCCACATCGACTTTGAAATGTACCCCAAAAGAGCTTCTGCCAGCACTTTAACCAGACTACGATTTTTAGGACTTAAATGCCCCGAACCACAAATCGACCAAGATAAAAAATAATATAAAACATGAAAATAAATATTCGGCAATTAAATTCATTGCTCATTAAAAAACAAGGAAGTATTCAAAAAGCAAAGAAATCCCATGACAGACCAGAAGTTCACGTACACGTGTATGTCAAATTTTAACCTCAACAGAGCGTGTAAAGTGTGTCACAATTATTGGTCCAGTAAAGAAATGTGGGCATCAGGACATGACGAAATAATGGGCGTTGCTTTACTGGCTGTAACCACGCCCACATCTGATCGTCGGTGTGCTCTGGTATGAAACTGGGAGTTTTGTTGAGTGACAGTAAACGAGGTGACATCGATTCTGTAGTTCCTGTAGCGGTTACAATGGGAAAGATCGAATGGGCTATGTGGGCTAATGAACAAGCCCTGGCAGCCGGACTCAGTAAGTACAAGTCAAGAATTTAACACGACTTTGTTTAACACTTATTTAATAGTTTAAAACTACGAGTCAGGAAAAAGAAAGGCGAGAACGTGTGAATGTTTTGGTCCAGTGGTTTATATGTGAAGTGTGTAAAATGTTTCACATATAGGAAGTTAAGCTTAAGTTTGTTATTAAACACTAAGTATGTTATATACCCGTCGCTACATTTGTTCAATTCTAAAATCACTGTCGTCTAAATACATCTCCGGCAATAAAGAACAGCAGTTTAATGTTTTATAACTTTATAACTTCCCCTTTTTCAGTTTACTTAACAGGTGGCATCGTTGGAGTTGCAGGACAGTTCAGAAATTGGCACTTCGCAGCTTTTGGGATGTATCCTTTTTATTTATTCGACTGTTATTACATTCGAGCTCAGGTCTGGAATGATTTTAAACTGTAACTGTAATTGACACAGATGTGATTAGTTCTAGTGTGATTGTTCTGAAACTGAACCGAAAGTTGTGAAAGTGTCGGTTCTATTAAATGACTCGTCAGTGAATCAAATGCTAAAACATGTATACTCGTTTACCTTTCAGTAATGTGTTCCTTTTAATTCACACTATATACAAACCACATTATATATAAATTCAGCTTAAATTCAGCTGTAAATGTTTACATTTTGTGTTTTAATATTTTTGTAACCATGATCAAATGTAGTGATTTTGATTATTTCACAATCCAAATGAGGAAACGAAATTAGATACGAATTATTACTGACACGTCTAGTGCAGTTGTACTTGCTTAACTAAAATGTTATTATTTATATACTATTTGTTTACTGAATTGTTACATTTGTTATGTATTTACTTTCTTTTTTGCTATACTACTACTTCTACTACTACTATTATTATTATTAGTATTACTATTATTATTATTATTATTTTTATTATTATTATTATTATTGATGTATGGCACAGTCCAAAGACGTGCAGTCAGGTTAACTGGAGATACTGAAATCGTTGTGTGTCTCTATGTGAAAATGTAATCTTTATAAATATTTTTCCAAATACAGGACTTTTGTTAAATGTGTTTTGTTAATTGATATTTATTTAACAATTTAAAAAGATGAACTATCAAAAAAAAAAAAACCGCTGCTTAAAATGTACTTCCATGTAAAACAATACATGTTTTTTCAGGTACTAATTCCATTAGTCCCACCCAATATTCTTTAAAACCATGTGCAGGACTGTTAAATATGTAGTTAATTTAATGTTATTTGTGGTTGATTGATATAGCATCAATTAAAACTACACATCATTTAAAACTGCACTTTTTTGATGATTATCTCTTTTGCATTGTCTTATGTATATGTTTTCTACATCAACTCATTTTACAAGTAAACAAACCGAACACAAGAAAATACAAAATCCATTTTATGCAGAACTGCTTTATTTAAGCTAGACTTCAGAATTCAGAGCACAAAAAGCATCTTAACAGTCATGCCAGAGTCAAGACTGCAAAATCATATTTCGAGGGGGACTTGCGTTTCAGATTGCAAATAATAACTACATTTTAGGTGTTCAATAAATTGTATCTAGCAGTAGGGGATTGCAGACTATGCAGTGTAATATATTTATATAATATGTATATATGTATATAATTATGCTTGGGTATATAATTATGCTTGCTCTCTATCAATTCGTTTATCGTCCGTTTTCCCTGCTCCTGGGGTGGGACGTTAATGTTTGGAGCAGAGTTTTCCGTCCGGATGCCCTTCCTGACGACAACCACCAGTAAGTG
>JAOTRQ010035144.1:0-17421 GCA_028565875.1 Hoplisoma paleatum
TTAATTAATTACAGACCCTGTAATTAACTCGATTAAAATTTTTAATCGAGTCCCACCACTAATATATATATATATATTACAAACAAATCAATTTGTGAATTGAAGTATCTTTTGATTTTATTTGGTGGGAGGGATTTGCACATTTTGTACACCCTTTGCACACATTTAAAAAACAAAATAAATTAAACTGGTTAACTTAACTGCAGTTTTTTTTCTGCTGAGGTTAATTTCAAAGAAGTGAACGAATCGAGCTTGTTCCTTTGTAAGGTTGAAAATAAACAGCCAGAATGACACCAATATGATGGTTACCAAAAATTATATACAAATAATAGCCTCGTGGAGGATGAAGCATCTGGTGTTGAGGTGGTGGTAAGGGGGAGGGGGGGAGACCCCAGGGGAGGAGGGGGGAGACCCCATAAAAGATGAAATTCTGCTTAAGGTTCCAAAAAGGCTTATGTCAGCCCTGTACATTATTACCGCCACATATAAATAAACTTCATCCTAAATAAAGGCTCAGGCTAAACGTTACTGCATAATTGGGGGGTTGTGTGTTTTAAAATAGCGCGTGTTTACATCGGCAGATGCTGCTGCCATTAACCTACATACCGTATTTAGATCTATCGCATTTTAAAATAATAATCCAGACACCAGATTATTATAATTGATAATTTGCGCATAGAAAATGCTGGTATGTATGTTGTTTTATTGATATGTTTGGGGTATAATCTAGCTATTTGTAAACACGGCCTGTACGTGGTGACGCTCGAGAGGAGATTTTTGCCTGAATCAGATCTCTGCAGCACGAGGCGCCATAGCAACTGACATCATGACGAGGAAAAAAACACACGAATAGGCACCAGCAGGGCCTAACATCACACTGCAATACATATATCAGTTCTAAACTGTACAATTATGTGCATTTAATTCATTTTATAGTACAAATAAAAAACATCCATCAACGACGTATCACTGCGAAATAACATATAATCCGCTTAATCCTTACCTCGTGTAGACAGGGGAGCTGCTTCGGCGCATATGTGCATGGTCCGAGATATAGAAAGCCAATGCGATGCTGTAAATGATCACATTTATTGCTGATGTGCATAAATGATGTAGCAGTGGGATAAACAGGCGCGGTAGGTACCGGGAGGATTTAGGCTGGATGCAGAGAGGGGGCGGGGGCTGCTTGCGGGTTGCTATGGGCGTTGCCACGATGGTGATGCTGACAGATTCATCGCTTTAACAGCATCGCGCGCTGCGAAGGGTTGCCAGATTGTACTGTCTCTTGGACGTGTTTACTTCTGGATGTTGCTAAACCAGTGCCTGCCATTCTGTCCTTTTCATCAGTTACAGCTGTAGCAGACAGGCTAATGACAAAATTAAACCTAAAAAAAAGACTCTTGCACCTTGCGGCTTTTTTTTTTTTTTTACATTTGACTGTTTAGCCAATGCTTTTGTGTATAAACATACATAAATGTTTGAACTGTAAAATGAACCTAATCAAGCAAGTGTTGACCAATAGAATGCACTCTTGTATGTTGCACTGTTAAGTAAAATGGAAAACTAACGATATAAATCAGCTAAATGGTGATATGAGCTTGGTGGGAATTGGGTAATATAAATACATGAATATAAAAGAATATTATATTTATAATATGGTAGTATTGGCAACAACACACACTGTACAAATAGCCCAATTGCCACTTGAGAACTACTTGTCAATTATTTGATTTATTCATATGTAATATTTAATATCAGGTACTCCTCCATATGTAAAATTGTCATTTGTGCATAACGCAAATTTTTTAAAATGTAAAAATGTATGTATACTAGTTAGATAATGTTTTTTTTACTATCTGCAAGCTATCTACAGAGTGCAAAATTATAATATTAATTCAAAATAAAGTATAGATATACGTGAGTATGCTTTTATATTAACCAATAACTGTTTTTCTGTTATTTTAAACTTTAATATCAGTACAAACTATTTTTGTTATTTAATAACAAATTTGTTAATTAACCTATCACATTGGTTGTATATATTAGATATAAATTAAGACCTAATCATGTCGACTTTTGATTAGTTATTTCAGCTGTATGCACAGTTTGGGGTAGAATCATTGATTTCTAACTTAAGATATGGTTTAGTTAGATGTGAAAAAGCGCAGTGATGTACAGATAAACCACCTTTAAAAAATGTTGATATGTTAAAACATATACGTATATTTTTAATTAATGGGTGTGTAGTACCACCATTTTTTACACTCGATTGCAAGCGTTTTTGTTAGCACATATTCTACTGTTTTTTATTTTCAGCTATTCTAAACAATACTGGCTACAGCTTATTAACTAACCCTTGGCCACTATTGGGTATTTTATTTTCTGGATGACTAGCTAATCTTGAGCTAAATATTTAGCAGGGAAAAAAGCAATTTAAACTGAATTGTAAAATTTGTTATTATGATGGCTACACATTATATTCTATTTTATTATTTTGTATCTGCATGTATTTTGTATATATTTGTTTTTATGAAATGTTCCTATATGTCCTTATTTGTCATGACCCTGCTGAAAGTTTTGCTCAAGGTATAAAATACCCAATGCTGATCAAGAGTTAACAAGCTATAACTAACCAAGGGTGTGTTTTGACCAGCTGGATTGAAGCTGGATTTTTTTTAGCAGGGAATGCATTTTTTTATATGTTGCAAACTATTTGTAGATGTATACAATGTTAATGTTGCATAACATACTTAGTTAAATAATTCAAAGGGGTGTGATTAGACAAAATTTGACTTAATGTAGCTTAAACTGCTGAGGAGGATACAAATGTTTAAAACCCTCGACTCCCAATGAACACAGGTATGCATGAATGAGATTCTGTTGCTGTTGCTGAGATGCTGTTGCTGACCAGCATATGCTGGTTTACATTTCATATGCAGTACTACAGTTCCACCAGCAGTACCACAACATGTCCACTACGATTAAACGTGTTTACATCACTGCAGGCTGGAAGTGCTTCTGTGTTAGAAAACCCATCCATCACTGAAGCACTAATTCCACTGCTTGTAGTCACTATGTTCCATTCACGCCTATTGTGTCACGTGAAAGATTAAATTTATAAAAATCTAAATAAATCTGTTTTAACAAAAAGGTCTAAATGCCTCAAAATCGAAAATATGTTTATTGTAGTCTTGTGCTGTAGTCTGGTATGTACCAGGCCCAGTGTCAAAACGAACCAAGGCAATTCTATCAGGCCACTGTTTCCTCCTCTTCCTTCTCCTCCTCCTTTTCATCATCATCATCATCATCATCATCATCATCATCATCATCATCATCATCATCATCATCTTCTTCTTCTTCTTCTTCTTCTTCTTCTTCTTCTTCTTATTATTATTATAATTATTATTATTATTACCTTTATTAATTATCAGGTAACCAACAGAAATGTTGTGTGGTCAATTTCCAGATGATCAATCATTCTTCACTGCTCTCATGATTACATCATTCAGTTAATACTTCAATTGCAATATTCCAGTGTATCTGTATATAAAACAAGACTTCTACTATTATTGTTGTTGTTATTGTTATTATTATTTGTAGTAGTAATATATCATTCGTTTATTGTTTTAAGATAGTAATTGCAAATTTAGAGCAGCAAAAATGCCAGGAAAAGAGATCGCTTGGACACGAGGAGAACATGCAAAACCATAAGAGCTAGCAACAAATCAGATAAGCACTGATTCGGGTTAGCAAAGACTCTTTGTATTATCCAGGATATATCGCTAGATGGCGCATCTTTCATCAAGCTCTCCGGAGACAATCTGCGCTCGAGGCGTTTCCAGCCGTCTGGACGCCGATGCTCCCTACACAACCGTTCACTAATAGTTCTGTGTTTGAGACACGACCGGTGGAAAAAGACGCCACGCCAACATGTAGCATCTCGAGCTAAAACATCGGCGGACTAAGCAATATTTCAACAAAACGGAACACAAAGTGAACGGATTAAGAACGCAGTGTTTATTAATTTAGTGTCTGTAAGGGGATTTATAACCGATGCGAGTTCTTGTGTTGGTTGGAAGGAGGAGGATGCTGTTATCGTTTCCGGATGTCCCGAATCGCTTCATAGGAATCGCCTTACAGAGATTGTAAACCTTTTAACTGTGTATAGTGTGTTGTCAGAAGAAAGCAAACACCAAAGAATTGTCTTCTATTTATATCGGTTGTTTTTTTAAATACATTTTCTACAATTACGTTTTTGTAAGAACGTTGCAGTTCTTCATTTGTTTCCTGGCACCGTTATGTCTGATCTAATGTCGAGGCCGCCTAGATAGTTTAGTTGACTGTTTTCAGAACTCGGCCCAGTTTTTAACGAGATTGAGCTCGGTTGTTTGTAAGCACTAATTTTGTTGACATTTCGATCAGATGTGTTATAATGTCCGTACAAAAACACATTATCCAAGCATGATGTGCTGCAGCTATTACTGTGACGGGGAATAAACAAAACAACTGCCTTTTTGCCCTGAAGAGGAAAAAAGCCCGAGGTGAAATGGCTGTTCTTCATATAAGCTTCTTTGCTTTGGCTTTGCTCAGTCCTGTTACAGGTAAGTGTTACTATTCATTATTGTTTACTGTCTTACAAACATTATAACATCACGATAAAACTAACCTAAATGATAAAGTCATTACAGAACCTTTTTTTCTTCTGCATTTATAATTTATTAATGAACAGTGCCTTGAAAGATAATTGTGAATCTGATGCTTGTTTTATTCCACATTTATTTATTTTAATTTCAAGTAAACATTAGTTTCATAATGTTCTTTTTCTTCTTACATTTATAAAGTATGCAGAAAGTAGATTGAATGGTGTGTGTGTGTGTGTGTGTGTGTGTGTGTGTGTGTGTGTGTGTGTGTGTGTGCCACCTTGTGATGGTGTGAAGTTTTTAATGGTGACACATGACACTTAAGGATAAGTCAGTGTATAAAATGATCAGTGAATAGGATGCTAACATGTGCTTTAGCCACAACGCCATTCCATTCATGATACTGGGTTCATAATATAACTTTGTTTATTTTTTATTTTTAACAAAATGAAATTGACAAAGAATTATAACCAAAACTGTATTTGTGATCATCTTTTATTAATTTAAATATTAAATGTTTATTTATTTCTGAGGTAGGTGCAAATTAGGCCAAACAATTTTTAGTTATTTGGCTTAAAAACTTGCAATCTGACAACCAGATATTTACTGTCGTTGCCGTCAACCAGGAAAAGAGTGTAACTCCAGAGTTCTCTGCAGTTTAAAGAGAATATTACAAATTAGAAAGTTAAATGTGCATGTCAAGTTGATTTGAATTATCGTGCTTGCTTACACTTGTCCTTACTATGGTTGTTCCACCTTGGTTGTGTCATGACAGTGATATTTTAGAAATGTTTAAAAAAAATTGTCAGGTTAGCTGGAGTGCCAAATTAAGCTTTTGGGTGTGAGATGGTGATAAAATAGTGACTTTGACTTAGAGATGTTGTTATTCTTTATTTGCAAGTACTTCAGTGGTGCCATGAAAATGAAATGAAAATGAAAAAAATTTAGGTCACTGTCTTGCTGAAAGACGATGTCAAGCTAAGTTAAAGTCTTCTGCTTGCAAATATGAGCAGACTTTGTCCCAGCGAACACGTTCCATTAGATTCAATTTTATAAATAAGGACTAACTTTTTTCATAACACTGTAATTACGGAATTATTTAAAAATGGAAAAACAGCATTTAGTTGTAAACAGCATGTTCTGTTTTATTTTTTTGGTACGTGTCGGTGTTATGTGAGTTGTGTGTGTGTGTGTGTGTGTGGTCTCAGAGGTGAAATTTGGCCTGATAAAACAAGACCTGCCACTCCCTGCTTGAAGTGTGCAGTGTGATCCAATTTAATAGTCTTTCATGTCTCTCTCTCTTGCTCGCCCACTCACCCACGCAGACACAGCACACACAGCTGCACGCCCCCATCAAACCTTAGTGCTTCCAGAAGGAGGAGCAGGAAGCCCCCGCATTGTTCCCACATGTAAATGCTGTCAGCAATGGATGGTGACCTCTTCTGGAACAGGAAGGATTTTGTGTGTGTGTGTGTGTGTGTGTGTGTGTGTGTGTGTGTGTGTGTGTGTGTGTCAGGCATTAATGGATGTAAAAATGGAAATAAATGCCCACTGAGTAACATTGTGACACAAATTGTCAACACCCTATACAAAGCACAATATTTTTTCTTGCTGCAGTGTCCATTTGACACCATAAAGACAATGTTATGTTTCTGCAATATGATAACTGCTATGCTTTTGTCTCAGTTTCATATCCTTAATCATAAATTTGGGTGGACAGTTTGTACAACTGAAGGAAAACGTTTACATACACAGAATATAAAAAAAAATATAATAAGCTGCAGTGAAACATTGTAAATACATTAAAACAATATCCCACAGAAAATTCCCACAATTTTTTTTTGCAAGATTAAATAAGACGTAAATAAATAACGTTTGTCAGTAATGTTAGTAAAGCTGTTTTTTACATTTAGTTCACTGCGTGTGCACTGCCTGTATAATTGGAAAACATCTTTAGTGTTTGATTTTGCTAAACAAAGAAGCACATTTGTTGCAGTTTTTTTTGTCTTTGGCCTGGCTTTAATCTTTCATGTTTATGTGCATGATGTAATGAAAGTCTGTGGATGTGTGACTTCATCACAATGTCTACTGCACATGTCACTTATGTTCGTTATCATAGAAACTTCAGTTTATGAAGTCTATGAAGTCCCAAGTTGAAACCTTACTTTCTGATTCTCTCTCATACAGACTTTACACTGGAGTGCAGGGCCGGGGCAGATGGGTAGCATAGGGAAGGATAGGCAGGGTGTTGATTGGAAATAGGAAGCTGTTGCTGGCAAACCATGCCTTTACGCTGTATCAAGAGGTCCATTAATGATGTATTTTAGTGGCAGGTCTTATTTAAATTATGTGATTGTGGTTATGTAGCTCAGTTATGAAAATCACATGCTGATAAAGGGTTTGGAATTTTGGAATATGCTGATTGTTTGGCTGTTTTTTCATTGCTGTAATTATTTAAGAAAAAGTGAATCAGTTTTCCGTCCACCAGTTGTTTGAAAATGTTCATTAAAAACATTAGATAAAGCTCCAAATTTGAATAAAGAACCAAATATTGCAAAGAAGTTTTCATGCTCAAACGAGTTGGAAAAGTTTGAAAATCTTATCGCTCCAAAAAAAGTGGATGGAAACGGGTTTTGCGACTAAACGAAGACGTTTCAAGCTCTAAATCTCCATTTATAGTCGTGTTTTGACCGGACTGTCTGATCTTTTTGTCCGTGTTTTGGATTGGAATACAGCACGGGACCAGGAGACGACTTCCCACACATGCACGTTTGGCCCTTAGTATGTCTTCACTAGTGTGTGTAAATGTTCCACTGCACTGATAAGTACTGATAATAATATAGGAAACAGGATTATTGTACTGGTTGTTGTACATCACCGTGGTTTAATTAGTTATATACGGGACTAGCATGCACCCGTTCTACTCCCAGGGAAAAAGCATTTCTGTTGGCACATATTCGATTTCAATAGTTTTTTATCCTCTACATCTCTCTGTATGTTTCTGTCTGTGCCTCTCTCTGTCTGACTTGCATTTTCTGTCTCTCTCTCACAATTGTGATACGTGCCTGAGGTCAGGAGGCACCACAATTCCCAGTTATAGCGTCAGCTCAAACCCGAACCTGGCTCTGTCATGCCATCTTGTTCTTATCCATTAAAGATCCAAAAGCATAAATCAAATTACACAAGCTGACTGCAGTAAACAAGTAGCTAATAGTAAGAGGTTACCTTATTTGTTTTTATTTTACACTTGTTGTGCTTTGTTATGTAATTAGAATTAAATGTATATTTTATCTGCTCTTGATAATAGAAACAAGACATAGTCATCAAAAATCATTACTGTTCCTTGTATAGTGACATACAAAAATCAGTATACTGTTAAGCTTCTAGAATCTTAAAAATACTTTGATATAGTTTTTTTAGCATACTGAAAACATTTAATGCATATAACTGTTACAGCTCTGTAACATTTAATAACATCATGTGCTATCAGGCGGGTCTGAAAACTGGAGTTGCTATCATTACTATTAAAACTGGTTGATAAGTTACAGGTGTGAAAGTAAAATATATTTACTGTAAACATGGGAGGTGGAATTAATGTGGTATAAACACTGTTGGGCAACACTGTGGCTTAGAAATTAACACTGTCGTCTCACAGCAAGAAGTAAGGCGATCCAGGGCTTTTTAATGTGGAGTTGGCTTGTTCTTCCCATCCTTGCGTGGGTTGCCTCTGGGTACTCTGTGCTGACCCATTGTCAGATAATATTTTTTGTTATGGAGTTTAGCAGATTTTAGTCCTGCAACTATGTGCTGTTTCTGTGGCTCAGGTGATTTGCATTGGGTGTAGCAATAAAGGTGATTAGGGTAAAGCTAATTGCTTTGTGTGTCAATGTCATTTCATCTGCATTAAGGTTGTCACGTCACGTGTTTTGATAATTTGGGGTTTTATCCATGTTTTATTAACTGCATTTGAAACCATTTGTATACACAGGGTTGTGGAAATATTTTTGTGTTGACTGTGTTACTTTTTGGCAGTGTGTGCGTGTGTTCGATACTGTGCATTGTTGATAGAGGCTAGAGTTATGTCTTTATCAGTGTTTACATTCTTCTTTGCTAGTATCCAGAGGATTTTCAACCTGAAGCTCTGAATGGAACCCTGAAAATAGAACACAATTGACAGTTCTGATATTTATTTGGATTGCTAATAAATCTTCTTCCTACATTTCTATATTTACAGGAGGAAGTGCAAACTCATTCACACATGAGCTTTATTTATCAGGTGGAATAGCCTGTAGATTTCTCACTGCAGACCAACATGAGCAGGCTGAACTTCTTGGTTTAGATTGGCTGTTGACTCATTACCACCCTAGCTATTAGAATACACAAGTCAGGGTATTATAATTCTGGTCTCAAGCCCGAATAAATAGGTGGGTTGTGTCAGCAAGGGCATCAGGATAAAAATGATGCTGTATCAATATATGGCTCAAGATCTGTAATGACCTCTAGTTGGAGTAGACGGAAGGTTTCACAACAGAACAGAATCCATGGCATTTTTAAGAATAATAGTTTCATTAATGCATCTATATGACTGCTTGCTTATTTTAGCTGTACGTATATGTATTCTGTACTTAATACATGTATTATTTGATATTTTTTCTGTTTGTGTAGCTGCTCAGGGTGAAGAGAGGGAGTGTGCATACGCAGAACATCAGCAGGCTTTGGCCGATCGCATTGGTGGAGGAGGAGAGGGGCGTGTATTCCTAGAGAACTCGACTATCCGCTGCAGTCAGGGAGGCTGGTGCTACGGATTGTGGGAAAAGAAACAACATGGAGTAAGGCTGGTCAAGCAAGGTACATAATAAAGATGTTTACAATGAAATGTAGAAATGTCTAAGTACACTGTCGAGTCACATTACGAAGACTTAAGAGCATAGCTCAAATAGGAAGTTTTGTTACGTGCGGTGGTTTGGTGGGTATGTAGGGTATGGAAGGTACTCTCAACCACTATGTAGATAATATACACATACATGCTGTTTGTTTTCCTGCAGGACAATATGTTGCTTCCCCTTATGCATTTTCAACATTGGTTGGAAGAGAATGAACAAGACTTTGATATACTACCCTAGCTCCTGAAATACTTAAACTCCAACCCAATCAAGTCTTTGTCAGACCACTTTAAATGGCATGTTTGAATTATGGATCTTTCTTGACATCAGCAGCTGTGAGATGCACTGCAATCAAAATGGCTATGGATGCCTGTGACAGCCTACCAATACCTGGGTACTAACTGCTGGTCAGAATAATAAGACTCAGCAATGTAGTTTTGGTGCTTTGTCTATCCAAGTCCATTGATTTCTGTCAGCCAATGCTTTGGTCTGATGTGACCGATCACCTCAAACCTTTGATTCCTGAACTTAACCTAAACTTGTTGATTCAGCTTTTAATTTGTCCTTCATACAAAAAATGGACATTTATACGTTATATTCATTTTAGTTGAATATTCATTTTATTTTTAACTGCTAAATTGTAATTGAGGAGAATTGCAATATTTTAATTGCCTTCCTTATAGTTTATTTGTTGTTTAAATCTTGAAAATCTTCCAAATGCAGGTTGCTGGACGTATCTTGGCGACCAGCAGACTTGCCACGATGATGTCTGCCAGGTTACGACACCACCCTCTCAAAACCAAAACAGCAGCTACCGCTTCTGCTGTTGTAGCAGAGACATGTGCAACCTTAACTTCACTGAGGATTTCCCACTGCCCAAACCCACCACTGCACAGCCAATCTGTAAGTTCATGTATCTTTAAATCGATCAACATGCATCATGTACGTGTATAAAGGATGGGGCTAGAACGCGCTCTGTAATGCCAGTGGGAGTTACTACTGTGACTGGCGTTGTTAGCTCTGTAACACTTATGATATTTATTTTTATTATTTATTTATTTTATATACTTTATTAATCCCTGAGGGGAAATTACAGGTTTTCGCATATCCCAACTTGTCTGGAAGTTGGGGTCAGAGCGCAGGGTCAGCCTATGTACAGCGCCCCTGGAGCAGACGGGGTTGAGGGTCTTGCTAAGGAAGGACATTACTGTCGCAGTTTTTTATGTGTTACTGAAACATTTATTAATAAATAAATAAGTTGACCAGACCAAATGCTGAATATCTTAGGTTCAGGAGATGTTTTAAAAAATGTTCTGCTGCGCTGATGTTTTCTGATTTGAGTTTGTATTCAAATATGAAGATTGTGTTATCAACCTAGCCTGGCATCCAAACCGAATTCAGTTAAAAGCAGTTAAGCCTCAGCTGTTAAAAATGAATTTTAATTGAACAATAATGTCAGTTTACGAATTGACTAGTGGCATCCCTTGCTTATGTGTGTCTGCTTTTTATTCTCTAACAAGATACTCACCATCTCTACCGGGAGGAGGCCATCTTGATTGCCCTGGCATCAGTGTCTGTGGTGGCAGTCTTGGTTGTGGTGCTTTTTTTCTGCCAACGTGTCCTTAGGGGTGAGTTGCCTGATGTTGTCCATCTTTTATTTTTATACTTATTGAATCTTGTTTTGTGGAATAATGCACTGTGTGTGTGTGTGTGTGTGTGTGTGTGTGTGTGTGTGTGTGTGTGTGTGTGTGTGTGTGTGTGTGTCTGAGAAACAGGACATGGCAAGCAAAGTCTTCATAACTTAAACATGATGGAAGCTGCAGTTTCCCCACATTTACTGGATTTGGATAATCTTAAGCTCCTAGAGGTAAATTATTAGTGGACTTAAATCTGCATTGGGATAACAAACTATCACAAAGTGGAATAATTTTAGGACAACTTTCTACTGTCGAAGGCTACAGCGGGTACTAGAAATGAAGTCATGGTTTGTTTGCTGCTTTAGTAAGTAAACACCATTTTGGACATAAATCCATCCTGTCAGATGATCCTCTACATGTTGAATGTCGTGCTCATGAATGCTCGTCTCATGGCTAGAAATTTTCCTCATTGCATGGAAATGCAATCCCAAACCCAAATCACTCTAAAGTTATTCTAGGCATTTTCTGGTGATCGTAATATTGTGATTGATTCTAATTTACACTAAACCCACCAGTTTTGTGTTGTGGCGACATCACTTTAGAACAGCGTTGAAAGTTGGATGCACTGTGGTTTGTTTAATATCAGCAAGAACACTTACCTGTCTAAAAACAGTTAGACAAAGTTAATAGATTTGTTTCTTCATAATGATATTAATATGATATTAGAATAATAAGAAGGGATGCTCATGTCTAAACTGTACCCGAGCAAACAATGATCAGACAATGATGAAATGATCACACTGAAAATATTCTGTACTTTTTGCAGACACTTTTATCCAAAGCAACTTACAGTTATGACAGAACATAAGGGCCTTGCTCAGGGATCTAACATTGACTACCATCTGCTCATTACTTTAGGACCATACCACTGAGCTATCAGTCACAAAGACTATTTAAGTGTGCTAAACTAAGTAGAACCTTCAGTGCTCAAGTATGAAGTCAGACAGTCCTTGAGATCATTACCAAAACAAAGCCACAGAAACGAATAACATTAGAAGGGAAATATTTAGGATTTCGAAGAAAAGGCCACATTCTGACAATGAGATCTCTATTTCTAATACCATCAAAATTGCAAATCCTTTTCATATCACTCATCAGGTAAATGATAGACCAGCCAGAAGAAAAGGAGTTGGCTTTTGATCTAACTGTATAAGTTCAAGCAATAGGTGTAAAATGGGTCGTTTTAAACTAAATTGAATCTTTCCTATTTATTAAATTTTCTGGATAACCACATTAAAGCTCTTCTATATGGGATTTGCAAAACGTTTCCCCACTCAATAGACAGCTGTGGCCTGGTGGTTAGAGAACCCCATCAGGCATGTGTGCTCACTGCTGCACCTTAGTGTTTCAATGCACTGATTAGGTTAAATACCAAGGATTAATTCCGAAGTGTGAAAGTAGATTTTCATGTGATGTTGATGTGAAAGCAGTGGTGCATCAGTGGCTACACGCTTAGCCAAACTTTTTTCCGATGTTTTGATGCTGAGCAAAAAAAGTTTTATAAAGGGAACTAGAAAAGGGACATAATTTGTTTTTGAAATGGAAAAGTTTAGTTTCCATTTAGTTGCTTTAGTTGTCAAATCTATAATCTAGGTCTACAGGACATCCAAGAATTGCAATTGAGAATTAAGAGTGTAAATCGAGCTAAATGAAAGTGTGGAAACATTTATAAGAAGCTGCAGGTCTTTAAGACAAATCAGTTCCTTAAAAAGAGTCAGACTTGGCAAAGTTGAAAGTAAAAGTGGAGGATGAAGGACGACCGTCAGACGGATGAATATGATTACAGGAGCCTTTAGAAACATCTGATTAACCTAAAGATAACTCAGCACACACTGGAGCTACATAATAAACTTTAAACATAAATGTGCTCAAGGTTTTCAATCTTGTCCCAGAAAGCATGCAGTTATTTTCGATTTGAACCTTTTTTTCCCCGTCCGATAGAACCTGTTGGCGCCACATTTTCCATTGTTATTTGGGATAGAAGACTTATAAATAATAGAGGACAGTTTAAGAACTACTCAGCAAATGCACATCCTTTTAACTGTGCATTTACCTGATTTCTGCCTATTACTGTTATAGGAAAGATTTTAAAATGAATGAAAACAGGAGCAGCCGCTAATGACTTTTTAAAAGTACTTAAAAAAACCATCTTTTTCAACACAGTGGCTGTTTCTAGCAAAGATATTTTTCTTAAGCAGTGCATACTACATAAAAATCATTGCACACTGCTACCCAGTAAAATTAGCTTAAAAACATTTAAGGTTGTATGCAAACCTAGCTTTTTATTTATTTATTACTTATTAAGGATTTTAATGTTTTTACACATTGGCTACATTCATGACAGGACAGGTAGTCAAAGCCTACGCAAGACACAAGGTTATCCAGGTGTATTCGTGATTTTACTCCAGGTGCTCAGTGTTTCTTTTCCACAGTCTAAAACCATGCAGCCAAAGTAATTTGTGTTACCAAACTTTTTATATTTTTTATATTTTTGAATATGGGAAAAACCTAAGTAGAACATGAAAAAGACCCAGATCGCCCCACCTACTAAGGATGGAACTTGAACCCTATCAAACACAGTCATGATAATTCTGTTTCTCTGATTCACCTCTCTTGAGCATCTGTGGACAGATCTTTGGATTGTGGGTGGACAACAGAGCTTGTGGATCAATCCCACACAGAAAGGGCCCAGAGTGCTTCATTTGGGGATCTAATCCCAGACTGAAAGTTGCTCTGAAAGATCAGTGCTAGCCTCCGAACCTATGTTCTGCGTAGTGTAGAAGTAAATATGATTTAAAATGCAACAGTGTCTAATTTCTACAGAACTTTTTATTAGTTTATTAACTTTGACTACATTTAGCAGCTTATCACTTTTATCTAGTCGTTTGTTCTGATACTAGATTATTTCTTTGATTTTAATTATTATGAACTAATTTATCTTCTTTTCTGTACTTCACAATATGCCCTTTTGTTCGGAAATGTCTTGCTGTATTCAAGCTTCTTTCCACTTCTTTATTAAGCACTTAAGCTTATATGTGACAGCACAGTGGTTTAGTGGTTAGCACAGTTGCATAACAGCAAGTCCTGGATTCAATTCTCGGGTACTATGGTGCTATGAGCTGGAAAAAGACCTGGTGACCGACTTCATAAAAACAGTAACGGTCCACAATGCCTAAGAGTCGAATGCAACTGGATATCTTGCATGTACTTTTATTTACTTTTCGATAAAAGACAAAATTATTAGTATTTTCGTTTTGTTGGATCTACACACGTCTGTACAATGCCGAAACTATAATGTTTTTTATTTCTCTCTCTTGCAGCTGATTGGACGTGGCCGGTATGGTGCAGTGTACCGTGGTTCTTTGGACGAGCGCACTGTTGCAGTTAAAGTTTTCTCTTGTGTTAATCGTCAGCCTTTTGTGAATGAGCGTTCTATCTACCGCGTACTGCTGGAGCATGACAACATTGCCCACTTCCTTGAGACTGAAGAACGAATCGGGGCAGATGGGAACACAGAGTTCCTGCTGCTGATGGAGTTTTACCCTCACGTAAGCAATTTACATTGAATTGCTTTATTGAATGGATTTAAATGGATATATATTTTGAAATGTTAATTTGTTAGAATTTGACAAATGCATTAAATGCACACTATGCAACACTTGGTTGTTTTCATTTCAAGTTTCCTTCCACTGGCTTGGAGAAATAGTGTTTTAACTCATGCCCTACAACAACAACAAATAATAATAATATTAATTCAATAAATCTTAATTTATAATTTAAGGCACCAAAAAAAGGTTACATACCAGCCCAAATTTGTTTTCTTGCTGATGCATTCTTTCCCAAATAAAAATATAACTAGAATATGCTATCTGCATGGGGCAAAATAACAATGCTTTTTTGTGAATATAGTGTATATAGAGTAGTACATATGTGTTTATTTAATTCTCTTTGGTAATGGCTAGTCTTATGTTTGTTTTACAAAATTGAACTGGCAGCATGATAGTTTTCATAAGAAAACTTAGAAAAGCTGCTGTCTATAGAGTACCGTACATAAATATCCACAGATACCTGCATGGCCTGGTTATAAAACCTGGAAGACTCTGACAGGTCAGTTTCTGACAGAAGCTCTCAAACAGGAGCTTGCAAGATATGTGATTGACATGCAGCAAACAGTTTCTATAATGTGTAAGTGATTCAACTGTGACATCTGGCTTTTGATCTGCCATTAAAGAATGGAATTAACCACCTGTTTCGTATTGAGAAGTACACTGCAGGTAAAGATTGGATAGTTTGTTGGCTTTTTTTGACGATATCCAAATATTTTGTTAGGATACTTTGTACCCTAGAAGCAACCAGATTTTCCAGAGCAACTGGATTTAACTAGGTTGACTAGGGTCAACACAGATTTGAAAGTTAAAAAATCTCAGAGCAATTAGTCTTTTTCTTTAGCAATTAGTCTAAATAATCATCATAAATTACATTTTTGTTTTGTTATTTTGACACTAATATGTATATGATTGTTTAGTTAATTTCTGTTTTAATTGATGCTTAATCTCATTATTCGTGTGACTAGGATAGATTTTTTGGACAAATGTTTCATTCTACTCCACTTTGTTCAATATATTTGTTTGTTTGTGTTATTATACATCATAGCAATAGAACTCAGTCATTTGTACTGGAGACTTCTCTGTTCACTCTCAGTTCATGGGTACAAACTGTACTAAATTTCACTTGATTGTAATCTCCTCTGTAGGAATTTTTCGCTTCCTGAAGAAGAGGAAGCGTAGTCTGGCTCAGTTTCCATCTGTATATTTTTCATGTTAACATTCGAAACCCAGGCGATACACAAGGCAAGAATAGCATCCATGAGGTTAAAAGCTAAATAAATATCGAGCACAGTTATGGTCATGGCTTGTGTGTTATTGGACTGTGGGGGCAAACTCACACAGATACAGGGAACTCCATACAGAAAATATTCGGACCAGCTCGTCTGGAGATCGGGCTGACAGTGATACTCACCTAGGCACAGTAATCTTCCACTTTATGGCATCTAGCAGACTCGTTTTCTATTGCAATTGATTTAATGTGATGTCATGAAAGCGATTAAAGTACAAGGGCGGTACTTCACACTGATCTGTAGTCCTGTAGTCTTTTGTAAGAAGGGGATATTTATAGCCATCGTGACCCTCAGCATTATAAAGCAAAAGTGGTTCATACAACATGTTCATACATCACAATGTGTTCATCTTTGTTTTCAGGGCTCTTTGTGCACATATCTGAGTACAAGAACAGTCGACTGGTTAAGCGGCTGCCGCTTGGTTCTTTCTGTCACCAAAGGACTGGCGTACCTGCACACGGAGTTAGTAAGAGGAGGTAATGTATGGCATCTATACCTACATTTATCCGGGCTTAAAATCAGCACTACAAAACACTCTAGCGGTTACTGGACAGTTCAGTACATGTGTCTCAAACCACTGTTTAGTGCATCCGAGTAACGGTGAAAGTACCCAGATGGTGCACATTAAACAGTTAAAAAATACAGTGTGTAATGATGTACACTAAACCAATGCTATTATACCCACGGAACAGAAGAAGACCTGCCGACCGATTTATAGTGACCATTGCCATATCAGAAGTGGACCTTGTTGGTAGTGTTAATGACATTATTCATTAGTCAGGGGTAAACAAAAACACATAAAAGCACAACACATTTAATATATAAACAAAAGCTGGTGCACATTTTGACAGCGTGAAGAACCCTGATCAAATGTCGCTCCCTGGTTAGTGTTGCCCACCTCACTGTTGTCCTGTTAATGTGTGTTCACTAGTGTGTGTAAATGTGTGTTCTACTGTGTGGCTTAATTCCTATGTTTGTAAAAAGAAAGTGGTGCACTGTGAAAAAATATTCTTAATTCTATTCAAGTGAGGTTTGAACACCAGTGACTGCATTTTACAATTCCTGTTCATGGCATCATTGTGTAACTACTGTATCATTTACCATTCATATGATCGAATGATTAGCTCTTCTTCCAGTTTTTAGCTTTCATTATCACTTAAGCTCAACTGAAATCCAACCTGGCTCGAGCTGAGTCAGATTTTGGTGTGTGGGTGTGTGGGTGTGTGGGTGTGTGGGTGTGTGTGTGTGTGTGTGTGTGTGTGTGTGTGTGTGTGTGTGTGTGTGTGTGTGTGTGTGTGTGTGTG
>JAOTRQ010035361.1:0-17415 GCA_028565875.1 Hoplisoma paleatum
GCATTAAAGGTAAAACTTCACTAATATGTATCCCGGTCTAAATGATATTTTTAGTCGATTATTAGTCGATTAGTTGATTTAAATGACGACCACTGGTCGACCAACAAAATCCTTGGTTGTGGACAGCCCTAGTAAATTGCTACATTAGTTTTGCTCCAGATGTTTGTTTAGCATTCTGAATGCTGATTTTATGTGAGCTGAGTCATTCATGTAATTTTAAGGGGCTGTTTGACAAATCTGATTGCTGCATCCTTCCTAGTAAACAACATAATATAATTACCATAGTAGAAAAAATAAACTCCACTTAATCGTTAACTAAAAAAAAAATATTGGACCATTTTAAACGAAATTTTAATATTGTTTGATGTATTTATTACAGCACTTTGTGGTATTTTGCTGTGTTGTTTATATCAAAAAGCAATTTATGAAGGGTTACATCAACACCGTGTTTTTACCATTTGCATTTGTGCGGTGCTGTTTCCATAGGAACCTTAGGAATAGAGAAGATAAGAGGTACTTAGTGGGCTTGGGTCTAATCCAGTGAACCCGTCATAACCTTACTTGGACTAAAGATGTACAAAAAATGTATGATTTTTAAATGACCTCTAATTATTGTGCCTGTTTTTTTGTTATCAGGACTGTGGCCCGCAATGGTTTATGTTCATCATGGACAAAGTTCCCTGTTCTTTGCAGGCAGTAAGTATTATGTTTGTGTTTGTTTGTTCTGCTGGTTCCTGCTTACACTCATTCTTATACTTACGCTCATTGTTATGTCATCTATTTGTTTCTGAACTTTTTTCTGAATTGTTTGCTTGGAAACAAACACGGTACAAAAACATTTGCTATTAAATAGATTTTAAAACAGAAAATAAGATTTGCTATATATCTTTTATATAGTACTTTATATAATTAAGTTTTAAGTTAAGACATTACTTCTCATTTTAGTCGTTTTCTTAACCATTTAACAGTAGGCAATTATAGACATGCATATCGTCTCTACTACATAATGAGTTTAACAAAATGTCTGTACTAAGCAACTGGAGTAAGCAAATTTCTTTACTAAGTCAGATTAAACAAAGTTCATTCATTGTCCCCAGTGTGAGTAGAAATCTTACCCATCACTGTACAACCATTGTGCTTTGATTCACTACCATAAGCAAATGTTTACACTAACAGTGTAAAATTGCTCAAAGTGGTAATAAACTGATTAATGCTGATTTCATCACAGGCCAGTCCAATTAGTATCTAGTTTAGTACCGTATTGGCCCGAGGATAAGCCGCACCAAAATCTAAGCCGCACCCTTAATTTTGAGAAGGATTCAGAAGAAAATATATAAAAATTTAGAGAATAAAACTTTATCTAGTACCTATTCTTTTTGGGCTGGTGTGATGTTCAAAGCCCACGGCAATTGTCGCTAGATGGTGCAAGGCGTTGCTTCCAGAACTTTCGTATGAGGTGGGCAGTGCCGGGGGCGCTTTCGGTAAGAACGGAGACACGGACTTATTCAAAAATCCAAACATGAGCCTCATTGTTGCGTCATAACATGTTGTGTTATAAATGTGCATCATAACATGTTGTGTTATAAATGTGCGCTATATTTGAAGTTTTTGTTACAACTGAAAATTTATCGGTTGCACAAATAAGCTGCATCAGTTTTTTATGTTTCGAAATTATTTGAAAAAAGTGCGGCTTATACTCGGGCTGATGTGGGCTTCTGTTGAGATTGATGTGTTGTACTTCTAGACCTGAAATTGGGCACCAGTGAGCTTGTCAACGATTGTCTATAATGATATTTGTCGCTTCATGTAGACACAATCATTACGTCCCAAAGGTTCTCAATTGGATTTAGGTCTAGGAATTGCAAGGGCAGGGCAACATCAATGCCTTTGTTATGTAGACATTATACACTGATTGTACACTGATCATTTGAAGTCAGGCTTTGCTTTATAACAAGACGGACCCAGCTGTCAGGGTTTAAATCCCTTATTTATTTGATCCTTTTCCATAAAGACAAGGATGGCAGAGTCTAATGTTACATTACATTACATTGCATTTAGCCGACGCGACTTACAATGAGCAGACAGGGTTAAGGATCTTGCTCAAGGACCCAGCAGTGTAGCGGAGTGTAACAGAGCCTGGATTTGAACCCCCAATCTTTTGGGTTCCCAGCCCAACGCTCTACCCACTAGGCTACACTGTCCTAAGTGACAGTGTCACTATTATCTCTTCAGAATCATGGCTATTCGATTAAATCATAATTCTAATGAATACATTTTATCAACAACAATATGTGGCTTGTTTCAATATCTGGTCACTCAGTATCTTTGCAGGTTTGGTTAGACGCTATTTCACATTGCTGGTTTTATACTTGTTTGCATGATGCATAATGAGAAGCTTGTTAAATCTAATCAAATGTAATAAGATTGACATAAAAAATGTGAATTAGTCGATATAGGATGAGAAGGTAGTACGTAAATAATCACTGTAACTGATGTAAACGGCGTTGGATAACGGCGTCTGCTAAATACTCACAACGGAAATGTGATATTAGTAGTAGACACAAATATATTTATTACTAGTACTTAGTGTTTAAAGACCACGGAACTCTTGAAATAGTCCGGCTGGGAGCTATGCGCTGCCTTCTAAGTGAGGCAGTGTCAGGCTTGTAATTTGAGAGTAGAGCAAAGGGGGATCATTAGTCTAACCCCAGTGCTGCCTCGGCAAGCCAGATGTGAGGACAGACAGAGAGCGAGCAGGGAGAGCTGTGAGCGAGGACGATCACTACAACTCTACATGTTTACACCTTTGTAAAAGCTGTTTTTTTTCTTCCAAATACAGATATTACAATCCAGAAGAGGATTTGTGGATTTCTGATGGCTGAGATGTTTGTTATACGCGAGGCTGCTGTTGACGCTTAATGACAACTGTAAAGATCCGGGGAATACTTTGGTTGCTGAATGAATACATGAACATGACGACGACGGTGCTCAAGTTACTATCGGTCCTCTGTCTGATTCACGTGCGAGCCGGCGCCGGGTACATGGGCCTCCTGTTCCCGGAGATGTCCAACGGCACTTTTCATCACTACTTCGTCCCAGACGGCTACTACGAGGAGAACGATGACCCCGAGAAGTGCCAGATGCTCTTCCGTGTGACTGACGAGACCCGCTGCAGTCTGGACGAGGACCAGGACTCTGTGATTAAAGACGACTTCACCATCCTTAAGCGTCACGTGGAAGATGCCGCCCGTGTCCTCGAGGGCATCGGCCGGAGCGTGTCGGTGGACCTGGACGGCGAGCACAGCTACGGTGAGTTCCTGCAGCGTGAGAGCACTCAGATCGGCGAGGCCTTCGCCGCCTCGGAAACGTCTCTGCTGGAGCTGGAGGTGAAGTTCAAGCAGAGCCAGGAGCAAGAGCTGCGCGAGGACCACCGGCCCGGGGACAACTTCCTGGCCATGGTGGCACACGCTCGGGACTCCATGAGGGAGACGCTGGACGTCGCGCTTGCGCTGAAGGACAAACACGAGCTTCTGTCACTCATCATTCGCAGCCACGGCACACGCTTGAGCCGACTCAAGAACGAGTTCCTGAAAGTGTGAACCTAAAGCGGATCATGAGATGAGTATGGTGATGCGACTTTTGAGATGCATTACATGGACAGTTAACACCATAATGCAGCTATTCTGTGCAATAACTTAAATACAGGCTTTTGTACGTTGGGTTGTCCAAATAGGTATTGTTGGTCCACCAGATTCATAAAATCATGATTTTATTCAGTCTGAATCCTTGAAAAGACAAATCATAACACACTAAAGTTATGCATGGAATACCTTTATGCAAATGTCTGTTTATTAAAAGAAATCGATTACGCAGAACCATTTAAAATGACATTTTAATGTTAAATAAAGCAAATGCGACTCTCATGTTCCCACTGAACATGCACATTTGCCTGAAATTTAACATTCACAAAGAAACAGACGTCAAAACTACACAATGCTTTCCGAATGTAAGCGCCAAATTTTGCGTATTTGCTAATATCGGTTGTTGAAATTCAAAAGAAGAAGAGCGGATTTTCAGTAAAACGTGGCTGGAAAAGTTATGATGTCATAAGTGTGTTAGACACAGGTACTTTTTAAACAAGGTCCTATAAAAACTTTAATTTACGTGCTGTAAAAAAACCCTAATAACTCTTTCTTTGCCTTACAGATAAAAGCAAATGTATGAAGATGCTTTTATCAAGGCGGAAATTTAAAGCCTAGAAATTGTTTAAATAAAAAAAATAAAATAAAAATTTTTTGGCCCAACATGGGATAAACGTTTCATGACAATACAAGCCTATATTCTATCATGTAAAGGACCATAACACTTTGGTTGTACAAAATAGTGAACAGCTGTTATGGTAAACATTTTATTTACTATGCTACAGTTAATTTAGTAACCAGTCGGTGTAATTTATTGACAATATATTTACTACCTACAGCTGTTTGTGAGATTGCGCTACCCCCAACCCCCCCAAAAATCAACCTATTACTTACATTATACAACCGAGACATATTTAGTTTGTTTTGTTGCTTGTGTGTTTGTAAAAAAAAAAGTTATTTACTGTGTTCTGATGTTTTCCTGTTATCATCATACGCAGGCTTTTATACTGTCGACAACCAACCAGAACGGATCAGAAAAGAAAACAACTAATCTGGTGCGTCGATTAATGCAAAAGAACCGTCGGGTTCTCATCCTCAGGCATTTTACCAGTTTGGTTATAACCCGGGTGTGAACACTCTCCTGGCATTTCCATGGCATCAAGTTGTCTGTATAAACCTCGCAACGATAGCTGTTTACATTTAGTATCACTCAGTAATGAGCTTTTAGATTACTTGAATGTTTTACTCTGCGAAACGTTTAACTTTGTGTCATAATTAGGAACTATGTTTTTCTGTTGCGTATTTGCAATCCAACATCTCTTAAACGCAGACTGCTTGGATGCATTGCATTGTAAAGAAAAAAAAAACATTTTAATTATGATTAAAGGGAAGAGCTCTATGTCTCGGATCATATAATGCGAGTTTCAAAATGTCAGACTGTGACTACCGGTTATTCCTTTTTTTCTGTAGTATAAATAAATCTATTAGGAGAGTAATTATTTGCAGAACACGAAGAGACAGGGCATGATGTATCTTTATAAAGAGCGAGATAACTGCGGGCAGAATTACGGGACTTCAAAGCTTCTACCATGTGTAGTTGCATTCCGGAGAGCTTGTGTTTGTTCCACTTTCTAATAATAAAATAAAATAAAAACTTTAAGGATGTAGAATGTGTGTGATTTTTGCGTTGGAAAGCTTGAAGTCATTTTGATACTCGACAGACAAACTGGATGCGGAATCCAAAGCAGTAAAAAGCAGACAGGAATTAAGTGGAGAAATGCTGTCCGTGAGCCAAACGGGCTTGGAATGATGTGTATCTTTTATGATCTCGGTTCACTGTGGAAAAACTTGGATAAATCCAGACAGCAAGTACCACACAGATGCACGAACACTATTCACCATTGCTCAGAGAAAGCGAGAGAGAGAGAAAGAGAAAAAAGAGATCTGCATGATGACCGTGCTGTCCAAATATTTCCTTCCAAGTTAAAGACTAAACCGAAAGATTAACAGTAAAAACAGACATTCCAGTTCCATCATTTATTTATAAACTTCTCATAATCCTACAAAGCCGGTGGAATTAGTCACGTTATGCACGTTTTTCATCTCAGAGAGCTGGAAGTACGTGTGCCAAGGCAGCATCTGCTAACAGGGCGAGGGTTACAAGCAAGGGCCCTGAGAACAAGTTTCCTAAACTACACATCCGATTATTATTTACAGCCTTTATAGAGCTCATACAGGTGACTGTGACCCTTACAAAGTCAAGCAACCAGCTGCTCGAGCACAGATCGTTTCCCCCTAGACAGAACGGGCGTTTCCCCAAATAAAAGCGCCGTTTTAAGACGACCATAAAAGAACAAATAGCCCTGTAGCTCTGTGATGTCTCGGTACACACAGAAGGGCACGGTGTGCCTGACCATTAAGGTTTTGCACAATTACAGGCCAGCGCCAATGATCAAAGGAACCACAGGACAAGTGTGAAATCTCAGACTTCCAAAAAGAAACTTTCCAATCGAATCAGTGAATGATTTACACAAATAATACTAACAAAAATGACAATAATTACTACAGTGTTAGGTGAACGAGCATGTATTAACTACATGTTAGTTAAAAATGTACGACCGGATTATTTGCCTGTCTGTTTATATTAACTGACGAGGAGCACCGAGTACAAAGTTAGAATCAATCCAGAAATAGACATAAAAGTTTAATAAGGTTAATTTACACACTTACTAAGAATGTTTTAGGAGACTTTTTTTTTCCACGTGGCTTTCTCGCTTTTAAGTTTATCAACATGCGCACATGTGTTGACTGACGACGCGCATTCCAAAAACGATGGAACCGGTCATAAAACCATCTCACTCCGCTTATACGGCTTTGCCTGTCTAGGCAATAATAAAGAAGTCGGTTTGGGAGCTACTACAGGAGACAGTTTGCTATGGTCCTTGACCCGGAGCTTAAGCATTATACCATTTCGTATAAATTCGGGGATACAACAGGATCTACTTCTGTGTCTGGCGTCTGTTTAATATCACTTGCCATCAAAGTATCTGATCGTTGCCCTGGCAGTTCATCTCATTCTCGAACCCTGTCGCTGTGAGCTACCTTCACTGCTAATAACATTTACATACTGATGGTAAACATGGCAGATGTGGGCTTTGAAACAATGACCTGTATGAAACAATGTATGTTAACCACTGAGCTCAGTACTATTGCAACAATTGCGGACATTGAATTTATGAATTTGGAATTTACACAGGAGTCCTCTGTCCAGACATGTGGGCATCCCTAGCCTGGGTACCTGTGGTCCAGTTACGACCAAACCTGGGTACAAAAGGAAGATCTTCTGTAAAACAATATAGTATACACAAACATATAGCGAGGGAAAGATTTTAGTTATTATAATTATATCGGTTCTGTGAATCCCACACAGGAACAATGTATGTAATGTCCTCACTTCATGTTCTTTGTCGGTGAGAAGTTTGGCATGTTCTTCTTCGTCGACATGTCATTTCTCACGATAAAAGTTCTTACCTGTCTCCAAGGTAACTAGTAACTGGAGTTGTGTATCGTACTGCTTCAATGCCGCCCAAATGGAATCATATAATGGAACCCCGCAGTGGTGTTGTGGCAGGATCAGGGTTACCCTATTTACACGAGTACATTTTGGGTGCTCATTTCCACGATTTGAATGTATGCTTTAGTGCTTTAGTAAACCCACTGAGTGTGGGTGTGAACACAAAGCACAGCGACCTTTCACACACTTTCCATCTAATAAACGCTTACTGACGTCACAGTGCTGAATAACCTAGCGACTCACCACCAGCTCTCAATAAAACAACCTTTCCTACCTACTATAAAGGTAAGTCAACCAACACTGCAGCTCTTATTACTATCATCCAAATATCGTTTATTTCCCCCCACACAGTCCGTCTTACTGCGTTTCTACTTATACACAATATTACGCGAGTTTCTTTGCTAAGTTGCTAATGCTCATCATTTTTGGGAAGGTTTATGTAAGGAAACCGGCGTAAATAAACGCATGTCCGCTCAAATCAACATACTTACCACCAAAAGCTACCTAAATGTAACATAAAAGAAGGTATATGGTAAAAATACATGTTCTTAATTACACTTTAAACGGCACCAGAAATAACCGAATGACGCCAAGTGAAGCCAAGCACATGATTCGGACAGAGAATCGGTTCGGAGTCAACTCTTTTATTCGATGCTTCAGCTACTCGAGGCGACTCCAGGATTATCTTGTTTTTGCAAAATAACATTTAAAAAACAACGAACAAACACAAGGAATAGATTGCTTTTTCTAGGCTAACTGGTATAAATGAAATAGTTTTAAAGTTTTTGAATAGTTAATGAGAATCGATTCGAATATGCTACTGAAGTAAAATATTATAAACGCAGCGTCATATTTTGGTATATTTTATAAAATTATATTTTATAGCAGGTTACACTTTTCATTTGATTGTGTATGTAGTTTTTTGTTGTTGTTGTCGAGGCTTCGGTCTTTAATTCCACAATTGAATCATGAATGAACAGGAGTCGACTCCTTGGATTGAGCAATCTGGTGGCTACGTCATACACGTGACAAAACTCTGTGTCTATTCCATTTCAGTATTTGTTATTAAAAATCTAATATAATATGCCGTGTTTGGACGTGTCTGTCATTCGTCTAAGTGATGAACGTCGATAATTCTGGGGTAGGTACAAACTATGCAAAACAGAGCTGCACATATTCCTTCTATATGTTAAAAAAACTAAAAAGAAATCCCATTTTCCATCGGTGAATGGATAATACAAATAAAAAAAACAGGCTGTACCTTGTGTTCTGTTCAGTCGCAAATCAGGCATGGTGTTATAATAGTTATAATGTAGTTATAACAGAGTTGTGTTATAACAGAAATGATTATACATTATAATTAACTTTTAACTTGCAGTAGATTGTTCCAGCTGCTGATGCTTGTAAAATTCATTTCCAAGTCACTATCTTAAAAGTACTGGATCATTTAGCATTGTACTCTCATAATCTCTATGACCATCATAAACCAAGCTATAAGTCTTATTACCTGTTCATGGTGTTTCACACTGCTCCCTGCAGGTCGGGATGTTCTCTAGTCTGTCTCGCTGTGCCTCCAAAGCGGCCCTGCAGCTGGTCAAAGGAGTCGGTCGTCCTCCGAAGCCGGTCAGAATACCTCTCTATGGGCATCAGACACTGGCCCTCGAACCTACTGTTGGGAGAGGTACAGGGGTCAGACAGGCTTGCGCACTAGACCGGGAAAGGTTGCTACAGGTGAAGTGGGATGACGGCAGCTGTAGTTTCTATCCGTTTACCTGGCTGAGGGATAACTGCCAGTGCCCTGGATGCACCCTTCAGTCAGCACAAGCACGGAGTCTGTCGTTCACCGACCTAGATGTGAACACCGGAATGGATCGAGTCAAGATTACGGAGAATAATAAGGTAGCGAACATGTTGTACAGTTCATGCAACCAGAGAGGAGCTACAACTTTGTTGTTTTATTCATATATAATTGTAAAATGATCTTTAAAGAAAGTCGAGTCTTATTAGCTGGTATTGGCATTTGTGAAACAATAATCTGAACACGTCTCTCACTTTGAATGAACCCATCCACAATTAAAATATAATAAAGACAGAGTGACCTGACCTCAAAGCTTCAAATGTTCCCAATCAGAGGGAAAAACTAAAAGCTTTAAACCCTCGTAGGTCTTCATCACATGGCCGGACCAACACAGCAGCGAGTTCGAGCCTGACTGGCTGAAGAAGAGATGCTTTTCACCCGAAGCCAGGCAAGCCAGACAAGAGGAGCTATTCCTCACCGGTGAGTAAATGCCACAAACGTGACAAAACTCTCAGATACTCGACGCCCTCTAGTGCCGTGGTGGGAGCGGCGACGGCATTGTATCGCGTCAAACTAATTGAATGAATGTGTTGTTACGTGTTGCTACCAGTCTGGATCGCTTAAAAAGAAAAGCTGTGGATGCATTGGGAGATAATGACTTCATGTGTAAGTCAGTGTAGGAGTTACATTTGCGGTCGCTCGAACATAGCCAGACCTGTGGTCCGTCTGCGAGTTGACATGTTCAAAGGATAGCCCCCGAGTGGAAATGCTTCCTGCCATATGGAAAAGTAATCGAGGGCAAATTGGAAAGCGCACTGGAACATGCTCGGAACACAGCCCACGTGTGGCGAATGTTCAATTAGATCATTGACAATCATTGACTTGTACATTTTCAGCATTTAGCAGACGCCTTGGTCCAAAGTGTCTTACAATTTAACAGTCTGAGCAACTGAGAGTAAAGGGCCTTGCTCAAGGGCTTAATAGCAGCTACATGGCATTTTGAACAACACCGAACTTTGGATTACTAATCCTGTACCCTAACCAGTAGGCTATGGCATAGGTGGAAAGTAATGAATTACATTTACTCACGTTACTGTAACAGTATTTTTTTAGAGTAGATTTTATACTATGTACTTTTACTTTTATTTAGTAAGTGACAGAATCTAAAAGCTCATCTTTGTTGAATAGTGTCGTCTATCTGCATTCGAGTATAGATGTTCTCAACAGTCTGTACATGGAGTTACATAGAAATTCATCTTTTAGATTCTCCCCCAGAAGTTGGTCAGATTGTGAGATTTATATCCATGTTATAGCTATTTTCTGTTAATAAAGTAATTTTCCAGCCAAACTGGACTTCATTCAGACACAATGGTTTTGCATAGTTTGTACAGATGAAAGAGAATCGATATTCGCCTCTTCTATCCTGTAGCTACAGAAGTACAGAAAAGCACAGATACGAGTCTTTAGTCTTTTAACTGGATTCTCCCTGACGTCATTTTTCCGCTGGCGAGTGCTGAAAGTTCTAATATGGCTCATTATTACTTTAGCAGCATAACCAGTTCTGTCTTGTTTGGATCAGTCCGCTTCAAGAACTGCTTTTAAAATACGGCAAGACAACTTTAACTCTGCGTGGTTGTAAAAACAGTCCACAAAATCTCTCACCGAGTTGCCCCGCTCAGAGCAATGGCTTAAACATATCCTCGTTCCTTCATGACCCCGGTCAGCATGGATCCAACAGAGCTCCTAAAACACCCTTAACCCGGAGCGTCAACCTCAACCGCTCACGAAGACGTTTTCTTAATGAAACACACACAACCTGTCTGTAGTACGGTCCAGCAGAGCTGGTAAAAATTCTGCCGCCGCTGGTCATTTAGACCTTTATGTGATGCTCAGGCCTTTCTTCCGACTCTTGTATTCTACCATGATGAAGGGTCTCGTACTGTGTTGTTATTTATAAAGTGGCTGACACGGGAACTAATAAAACTAGCTGGCTCGTTAAGTGTTGATGGGTAGCTGCTGAACACATTTTACATTTTCAGCACTTAGGAATTGTCTTTATTCTTTGTCCAAAGCGATTGAGGGCGGTTTTAATATGTCTCTGTGTGTTTTTTTAATGCTAACGATATCATATACTATATTTAGAATATATTATACCTTTATATATCACCTAACTGAGAGGCGGGACGTTTGAAAGTAGCCAATCTAAGAGTTTTACTCCATTTACCCCACTAACAGCAAAGAAAATACGTTTGCATAAATGACGGTATATATATATATATATATATCTGGGTAACATCTGGATTTTGATTTCTGATACTGCTTTCTTGTTATTTTCATTTCCCGCAGGTTTAAACATCTCCACGGTTACAGGTCTGTTTGTTTTTTAGCACCCAACCCCCGCAGCATGACAATTATGGTAGCAAGACATGCCCAACGATCTCTGCTAACATTTTACACTAAATATGGAGGTTCGTTTTGGCCACGCACAGACGATCGAATTTCCCCCAAAGCCCGAGGAAGGATTCGATTACACGATCGTGTTTGTTACAATAGGAATGTTCTCTCTCTGCGGAGCCACACGTGTTTATGAGCCTCGCTTTGTTTCGGTGCCAGTGCAGACTTTCCCAGTGGTTCGTTGTACGTCCAGGTGTTTGTATCTCAAGCACGGACACGTAAGTAAATGAAAGGATGAGCCAGCTTTGATATATCGGCATAAAAGACAACTGCGGCTTGTTTTTGTTTGTTTTTAAATGAAGTACCTCTATTTATTATGCTACATCTGGTGTTAAGTGTGGTTAGGCCTAAACGAAAGTATATGCTCCAAAACTAGTCACTGGATACTCGCCTCAGTGGTATTTAAAGACCATTTCTCATCTGCATTAAGGTGATTATTTACACTTTATAGTTTTTTAAGTACATTAGTGATGTAGCTTCCTACACCGTTTGGTAATGCTAGTGCTGTGTAATGTGTTCGAGACATACAGAAGTATTTTTTCACCCAAAGCCGAATGGAAACGATGTGGAAAAAAAAAGAGATTGGCTCTCACCCCAGAGTGAGCTCTGCCAGACGAGCCTAACAGCGACCGGGTGTCGGAATATCGAACATCATGACATAATAGAGCAGCACCGTCTGAACCTCGTCACCCAGCGCTCCCAGGGTTCAGCGTTCCCTCGGTTTCACATGTAATCATAACATTCTGCGTTTTCATCTTCATTTACCTCTCATCGGCGGTCGGACCGTGCTTCAGGTCCGTTTTCTGTTATGACTGGTCAGCGTTTGTCAAAACTCTGTTCCTAGGTAGCGGTTATTCCTGCTCCTCAGCGGGCCGATTGAAATCATGTTGCGGGAACGACGTCTTCATGAAACAATAGACACCCGCGGGTAGAGGAGAAGTTTAATTAAAGGGTTTCTTTTTTTAGTTAAGTTTAACCACGTGCAGTCTCCGCATTATACGATAACTGCCACTCTGAAGGGTGGAGGGCTTGGACGTGCGTGGATGGTATGAATGTCAGGTCCATTGTTCTCTAACAGTTTTCATAAATGTTTATTGTTCTTCACATTATTTTGTTTAGCTTTGGGCATCTGTGTGAAAATCCTCAGAGAAAAGCAGCTCTGGTTTACTTAAATATTGTCTATCCATGTCTGTAACGGCATCGATCTACTACTGGGTAGTCTGGGTATTCATAGAGGACATCACATTTACTCCATGGATGCTTTAAGTTTAAGCTTCTGTCAGACCGAGGTTCCATAATAATAATCAATTTTTTATCTCATGAATGAAGATACAAACAATGAAATGAATGATTTCCTTTACTTAGAATTTCACAAGCTCAGGAAGGTACAAACGTCCTCTAATCTAAAAATAATAATGACTAGGTCCTAATTTCGTGATGCATTGCACCGGGGTGATGCTTCCATCGTGACCTGGATCAGGATGAAGGGCTACTAAACATGACTGTATAAATAAAGCATCACCAATGACGCAAGCGTATCGTTTAAGGTGGAAAGCAGCTCGCACTCGTTAATCAACTAATATTACTTAGCATTCGTACCGCCAGCTGTGTAATGGGGGGGGGGGGACTCGTGTAACAGATGTGAACTGGCTGGCTGAAACGAAATGAAACAAAAGAATATTTTGAACTTCATTAAACAAGGAGGTGAGAAGGTTCAGCGGTCGTGGATCAAGTGCTGTTTAATGGTGTACTGATAGATGTTTACTTCTTAAATGTTTACTCGGCCTTTGATTTAAATTTGCCGTATAATAATGAGGTTCGAAATCGGGACAGAAGATTCCTTTTGGACGGGAGCCACGCCACCATTAGTCGACAGTTCAGTCTATTGCGCTCCAACAGATTCGAGTGTAACCAGGTCTGATTCAGAATTAGGGACGTTAAAAAAAATTATCAAAAAAGCACAACAATAAAAAAAAACAACAAAAATACATTCCAGGTAGAAATTACTTTTAGAAATGAGTGTTTCCTCCCCCCTACCGATTTCTTCTTCACTCTCCATCCTGGAGACATAAATCTGCACGCACACGCACACGCATACGCACACACACACACACACACACGGTGGAAACACTTTCAGGAGCCAGCTGAATAATGTGTGTTGTTTTTTCACCATGATTAATCCCAAAATGTCACACACTCTGACCACCATGTTACACACACACACACACACACACACACACACACACACACACACACACACACACACTCCCAATAGAATAACACGTCAAACAGCTAGTCTGGATAGATTAGCATTTCCATTACGTAAGCTTAAAAGAATAAAGGACCTCCGTGTGGTTCTGTCATTGTTCCGTTTGCGAACTTTTCGATTAAGTTGTTTACTTCAGCTATGATATGATCATATTTACTAGTATGGAAGTACTAGTAAGTCGCTCTGGATCATCTGAATGAAATGATGATAATGTAACTATATAGTAATAATAATATACAGTATATTGGGCGGCACAGTGACTTTTCAAAAAGGTTTCAATTCCTGTTTCTTCCTGTTTGTCTGTGTGAGTTTTCTGCCACAGTCTAAAGGCATGCAGTCAGATTAATTGGAAAAACTGAAAGTGTGTGTGTGTGTTTCTATTATGTTCCTGTAGAACGAGAGTTCTGGGACTCTGGGCTGAGAATCCCCGTGGCAGATTTTGAGGAGGTCCTGCATGACGATAAAGCCGCTCTGGCTTGGCTTACCGCATTGCGCCGCTTTGGCATCGTGTACCTGAAGGGGGCACCGGTGGAGCGGGGACAGGTGACCAGGCTTGGCCAGAGAATTGGGTACCTACGACTCACCTTCTACGGGTAAATATACAACACACAGTCATGAAAGCACAAAAAATAGACGAATGAGAGCATTATTTTTTTCTAACTATACATTTACACACGGGCAGTCCAGTACAATCTTTTAAGCAAAAGACATAAGACTTTGTACAAAGAGGGTCAGAATATTAGGAACACTTGTAGTGTATTGTAATATGAAATCACCTGGATCGAGTGTGACTCAGTAAGATCCTGATGGGTTGCTACTGATATCCGGATCCACGCTGACTACAGGACTACTGAATCCTCACAGATCCCATCCCATCCACAATGCCGTTGATCCACGAGCATGGATTCATACCCAAACGGATGGGAGAGTGTCGTCTCTCTTACATGACCCAGGGAACATCTCACACAGCTGTCGCTCCAGACTTCGGAGTGTACGTGCTAGTCTCCCCCCTACCCCCTACGCAAGAGGCCATCTACACCTCAATATAAATAACTGATATAACGAATTCGCAAACCCGTGAGCAGATGAGACATTTCACGTGCTGAATGGAGGCCAAATCAAACAAACTGTGCTGTAGTTAAATGAGCGTCACTACCGCCGACCTCCCTCAGTTTAAACTAGTCGTGATTCAGAAGTGCAGACCGGCCGACTGGTAGCTAATCCGTCTTATTAACGAGGTCCGTGCGACGGTTTACAGTTTTATAGTCGACGGCTGAGCCTTCGTGAGTTGGCAACTCCAAACGAAGTCGGCTCATGAAAAAAAGAAAGAAAGAAAGAAAACAATGAATGCTGAATTTTTCCAGCAATTATTTTGTTCCTGTCTGAGCTACTTCTGTGACCCGAGTCATTCTATAGTCTATATTTTAGCGCCTCCTGTTTCCACCTTTTGTGGACACTCAAAGAAGCTTTAAGGGGAAGAAGATTTTCAATTGATGAATTGAAGATGATGAGAAAGCAGTGATTTATCGATGGCAACAAGCATACTAAGATTATCCCCATTTTATCCCTTTTTCTCCAAATTTAGCAGTCGCATTCGTCAGTATTCCCCCCCTCCCCATCACTAGATGAAGGCTAACACACACCCCACCCGACACGTGTGGAGCCGTTTCACCACTCGCAGGAAAAGCACAGTGAACCGGTTACGATACATCAGCTAAAAGATGTCTGTGATATAAGTGGGGAGAGATGGCCAACGACCCACCGTATGAGGGCATGGCGAGTTGTGCTGTATCGGATTCGGACCGGCCATCATTGGACCAAAGTGACGGCGCCTTAATCCACTCGGAGCGACACTTCTAAGAAAAACGCGTTCTTAATAATTACGTGCGGAATCTTTTGGTACCTCTGTGAACAAAACATTCTTACAGATATGTGATGATGTGGCATTCTTAACAAGGTTTAAATAAATAAATAAAAGAATTTGGGCTGGGCCCTTCACTTTGAATGAACGTCAACGTTTGGTCCTCATCCATGCACGACGGACTGTTTTAAATAAGACAGAAGCTGCCAGACTTGTGGAATGAATCGACTGCTCTGCATGGAGCTCTAGTCTGTCATGAGCATCACAAACCATTTCAATGAACTGGAATGCTGACTGAAAGCCAATAGAAAAACAAACAAAAATAAAAGAAGATACTATGTTCAGATTATAAAGCGCCCTTCCCAAACCCAGAGACACTTTACACAATTATGAACGAAACCCGATGAGAAATGTAAAGAAAACAGAAATGGCTCATTTGCATCGATTCGTTCGAGACATGGATCCGGTCTGACATTTTTATCGGGACTATTTGGTTTATGTTTATGTAAAAGTTGGCGGATGGTTCTGGACCGGCTTTACCCACACTCGGGCCACCCACACTGGAACACTAAAGCCGCACGATGAGCTCATGGTGTCCGGTGCTACTGACCGGGAGGAGTCTGGGATTGGTGGCCTGGTTGGCAGATAGTCCAGTGGATCTGGCCTTTCTCTCCACTGACATTACAAAGTACTCAGACATGTCGTGAGTCTAACCATTCCTTATGTCCACTTTATGACACGAGACGTGAGGTTTTTCCAAACAGGATTTAGGAATTATAAACTTGTTTTCTTTTCCCTTAAAACAAAGCATCAGAATCAAGTGATACGAAACAAGTTCCGATTGTTATCTCTCTCTATATAAATATATATAAAAGCAAATCAAACCCAGCCTGCCAGTTCAGGATATTCTGTACAGAACTTGTCTGATGTGCGCGCTGGTTCACAATGACCGTAAACATTTACCAGGAGACCGTAAATACCAGGATTGTTGTATTTGCTTCCACAGGCACACGTGGCAAGTGCAGGACAAGCCCATGGCCAACAACGTGGCCTACACGTCGGGAAAGTTGAGCCTGCACACCGATTATCCCGCCTTGCATCACCCGCCCGGGGTGAGTACACCGACGACGCAATTTACACACGAGAGCACACGGCCGGCCGAATCCCACTCGAGTGGCGCTCTGTTATCCCTTATGTATGCCCATCGCTGCCGCACTTGGTCGATTCATTTAAGTCACGATTCAAATCGTTATTACCGATTAATGAATTCGATATTCGCTTCAAACATCAGAGCAGTTCTGATATTCACCCAGCCGGCAATCCGGGCTTCATTCTAAATAGTTCGTACCTACTGATTTATACTTTATACGAGCGATTCACTTAGCAACCTTGTGGTCATTCCTCTGAGATATTTAAGGACACAGGGGCAGTTCGCTGCCTGTGCTCAGATCGTAGCTCCCATTTATTGTTTTAAAGGCAGATATTTTTTTGTTCGATTCGACAGGTGCAGTTCCTCCACTGTCTGAAACAGTCGCGGCAGGGTGGCGAGAGCGAAGTGGTGGACGGGTTCCACATGGCCGAACTACTCAGGAAGGAGGACCCCACTGCCTTTAACACCCTCACGTCGCTCTATGCCGATTTCACAGACACGGGGTCTGATTACAGTGACTTCAGCGTGCAATCCAAGCACAGAATTATCGAGTAAGATACACACACACACACACACACACACACACACGCACACACACACACACACACACACACACACACACACACACACGTACACACACGCACACACGCCCCCCCTCTCGTCCCCCC
>JAOTRQ010035791.1:0-17402 GCA_028565875.1 Hoplisoma paleatum
CCGAGATACTCTGGGGATCGGTAGCGGTCCACAGAGTAACCCAGGGTCGAATTCGACTGAAGGGTAAAATAGAGAGAAAGCAAATTTGGACGGATGGTTGTATAGGTTGTGATCAAATGATCCAAACACCACCATAAAACAAATGATTTTCTTTTTGGTGCTTAAAGTGTGTGTGTAACATGATCTTGAACTTAACCTGTTTGAGAGGTTGAACTTTGTTTTTAATTGTCTATTCAATCAGGATGGGAGACTACAGGAAGCTGTGGAGAATCTTCTATCTCTAGAAAAACAAACACGAACAGTTAGTCCTGCTTTTTTGCTACTCCTAACATTTTTCTGTAACGGTGTATGGCTAGAACTCTAGATGACGTTAAGATCGCCGCTGTGATTTTTTTCCCCCCAGGCTTCGGATATGGTCTCTACATCCAGAATCTTGGTCGCCATTGTGCAGATGTGCCACGAGGCTAAAGACTGGGATTCTCTTAATGAAAACATCATGCTATTGTCCAAGCGGAGAAGTCAGCTCAAACAGGTTTGTCTGAACAATCTTAAGAATAAGCAAGAAAATTTTGGTAAACATATGTAATTGACGTAACCAGTGATGTCTCGAATCAAAATATCTGGTTCTGCCCTTCAGTGTGTATTCACAAGTGTGCATAAATGTGTGTTTTACTGTAGGATTGGGTTAAATGTGGAGGATTAATTCTGCTGTGTATAAAAGCATTGTGTTAAATACGATACAGGATTCACAACACAATTTTTCAAAACGAGAATTTGAAGGCCAATTGATATGGAAAATAAAGTGTCTGTGATTATTTTATTTATCTGGACTATGATGTCTATTGTACCATTTAAGTTGTAGACTATACCTAAAATACTCGATTCATGTTTTGTGTAATTGGGCCCTTTGCATTAGTTTATCACGTATTATACATGTTCTGGGTGGTCTTGTTGTATATATTCATGAATGTTAACACTACCTTTAGTGTTTTGTTGCGTCTGAAAATCTCCTAACCTCTATTTCAATGCAGGCTGTAGCCAAGATGGTCCAGGAGTGTTATAAATATGTGGACACCGTCACTGACCTCACTATTAAACTGAGACTTATTGACACACTCCGAACTGTAACTGCGGGAAAGGTCAGTACTGGTTCAACCAAATTATCTGAATATAATCTTTTTCTTTATAGATTTGTAGTTTTTTAAAAGAAGGCTGATTGTTGTGATCTGTATTATGTAGATCTATGTTGAAATCGAGCGTGCTAGACTCACTAAGACACTGGCTAATATTAAAGAACAGAGTGGAGATACCGCAGAAGCTGCATCCATTCTACAAGAACTTCAGGTTTGAGTCTTTTTCAGTTATTTCACTTTATTTTGTTTAATGCTCTTGGGATATTTTTGTTTGCAGCTGTATTGGTGTAGAGCCACCAGACAGTAACACAGATTATCTTTACATCAGGATATCTTGTAGTGGGTGGGATTTTTAAAGCAGCAAGTAAACATGTCCTACTCAAATTTGGTGTCATAAAAAGAAACTTGTGTACATGTGTGAGACACTTGATAACACTTTCAATGGATTCACTCTGCCTGTAGGTGGAGACGTACGGTTCCATGGAGAAAAAGGAAAAGGTGGAGTTCATCCTTGAGCAGATGAGGTTGTGCATCGCTGTGAAGGATTACATCCGCACTCAGATCATCAGCAAGAAGATCAACACAAAGTTTTTTCAGGAAGAGGGTACTGAGGTACAACCTGTGCTTAGTGTTCAACAGCTGCAAAACAGCTTCACCTCAGCCCCTTTCCCAAAATTTCTTAATACCCATCTAAAGTCATTTCTGATAATGATTCACAACATCACTTTGACATTAATAGCCATAGCAGCTAACATGAAAACAGTCAACATTTTGTACATATATATTTATATACATTTATAGTGTAATGTTTTTGACAAATCTGAGGAATGAGTTTTTGTTGTTGTTAGGAATTGAAGCTGAAATATTATAATCTAATGATACAAGTAGACCAGCATGAAGGCTCGTACCTGTCTATTTGTAAACACTATCGGGCTATTTACGACACACCTTGCATCCAGGAGGACGGCACCAAATGGCAGCAGGTAAGTTTTAGCACTCTGTCACATTTTTGGTCAAATAGCCCTCATATAGCCTTACTTATATAATGAACTCATTCCCCCCCTCAACACACACACACACATACACTTACACACACATGCACACATACACTTACATATAATGCTGCATGTGGTGTGGACTATTTTTTAGTTTGGGTGTCATGCATGTGTCATGCACTCACACAGTTTGCGAGTGCGATTTAAATTGGGCCAAACAAATAAATTTTTTACTTAAATATCTTTTCTGTCGCCATCTGTTGTATTGCCGGTGTACTGTGTATCCATATAAGTATAAAAATCTGTTTTCTTATTTGTCTAGGCATTGAAGAGTGTGGTCCTGTATGTGGTCTTGTCTCCATATGATAATGAGCAGTCAGATCTGGTGCATCGGATCAGCACAGACAAGAAACTTGAAGAAGTCCCAAAATATCAGTGAGTGAGCCTGAGAGCTGGAAGAGAATTTTTTGTAATCAGTTTATTATAGTGCTATTTGGTGGGTACATCGTGGGTAACACTGCTCGCCTTATTTCTTTTTTTAGGGATCTCCTGAAGCTATTCACTACCATGGAGCTGATGCGCTGGTCCTCTCTGGTGGAGGATTACAGTAAGGAACTGCGGGAGGGTTCTCTTGACAGCCCTGCCACGGACGTTTTCACTTGCACCGAGGAAGGAGAGAAGAGGTGGAAGGACCTCAAAAACAGAGTGGTAGAACATGTGAGTCGTGAAAACAACTAAAGATAACACCATAAAGAATGACCTGATGCACTGATCTGTATATCATTAGTGAATGTGGAGTTTAGCTTGCCAATACAATTACAAGCAGCTAATTAATCATACAGACTGTTAGCAAAGCAAGAGTTCTTAAAAATTAAGAACTCTGTTGTAGTTTGTTCCCGGTATGTTGTAGTTTGTTCCCGGTTTGTGTGTTTTATGTTTGGTCTCAAGTTGGGCTTTGTTAGTCCTTTGAGGTCCTGTTAATTTTCTAAAAAGTGTATTTATTTTAAGAAATCAGTTAAAGATCGGGCAGGGGGTTCTGTATGATGTTGTAAAAAGGGCAATGAGCATCCAGCACTTTGGTACGTTCATGCTATTGTTTAACTAGTGCCAATGCAAACAACAGATGGATCGTTTTAGTAGAAAATATTAGTGTGGTGAAGATAATGCATGTACCAAATTGCTTAATACTCATTTCTATTTGGTTTAAACCACATTTAAGTTTTTCTATTAGGTCACAAGTTTATTTGTTGTATGGACATTACCAGCAACGGTCTGTAGCTATTTTATTCTATGCCAGAATGTAAGTTACTGTTGAGATGTTTACAGTTGAGGGAATAGTATCCCAGTGTGACATAGTTGTTGAATTGATCAGCATTCTTAAGTCCTGTTTTCTGCCTTTGTAGAATATTAGAATCATGGCCAAGTACTACACAAGAATCACAATGAAAAGGATGGCTGGACTTCTTGACCTCTCTATTGATGTAAGTTCCTCTGTTTTTATGCAATGTTGACTTACTTTTGTGTTTGTTTAATGGATTATATAACATCCATCTATAATGTTGACTTGTTAGTTGATTGTGGGTTGGATGTAAATCCACCAGATTTTAGTAAATCCACCAGGTTGATGTGATCAAACTTCTATAGCATCTACAAATGTAAATGGTCGTTTCATCATAGAATTAGTGAGCTTTGTGTGCATCCTAATTTTATTAGGTAGTCCTAGAATTCAATGAGGCACAGCTTTGCTGATAAAAGATAAACAAACATGGGCACTTATGCTGGGCAAAGTTATTAAAGTGTATAAAGGAGCATAAATATATTTTTGTTTGGGCTTGTTAACTAGGCAAGTTCGTTACATGAAGGGAGACATTAGTGGACGTTTGATTGGCACGTTGTTTGTGTGGGAGGAAAGTAGTATAGACTGAATCAGTATTGGTCATTTTAGTTTATTTAATTAAATAAGTTTAAGATCTTACTAAGCTACCACAGGCCCTACAGACATACCGGAATATCGGTTGAAGTGCTGATGTTTAAAAACTACTCCTGTTCATATGTTATTTGTAGGAATCTGAGGAGTTCCTGTCTAGTCTGGTGGTGAACAAGACCATCTATGCTAAAGTTGACCGTTTGGCTGGCATCATCAATTTCCAGAGGCCCAAAGACCCCAACGACCTGCTTAATGACTGGTCGCACAAACTCAATTCCCTCATGTCACTTGTCAATAAAACCACACATCTGATCGCCAAGGAGGAAATGATCCACAACCTGCAGTAAGCATGAAGGCAAATACCAGACCCACTCTTCGGCTTAGTGGTGGATGAAACAGCTGGTTCAAGTGGACTACAACTTTTTTTTTTTGCAGTAATGTGTTTTCTTAGCCACCCTTGTAAAAAAAAAGGATCTTCGATGTTTATAGGGTAAACATATGATGTTTATAGGGTAAAATGCCATTGATCTTGAATTAGGCGCTTACATGTGTAGCAGGTTAATATGATCTCAGAATTGTTTTGCTGTTCCAAGTGAAAGTGAAATCCTCTCCACTCTTAAAGCAGTGTAAGCATTAGTGGGTCATGTTCACTGGTGATCTGGTACAGAATTACTGTCTGTGTAAAATGATGGCAAACATCTGTACTGCTGTAGAAAAGAAATCTTTTTTTGAGTTTTGCAAAGTACCCAATAAAGACCGTCTTTAAAAAATGTGTATGTTTATTACTCATTGTTTTAGTCATATTGATGCATGTGAAATAAATAAAACATGATTTTTAATTCATATTGATATTTTGCTCATATTCATTCGCACTGGGGCGAAAAAAGAAAGAAGTTATGAATCAAACAACACCAAGCTTTATATACTAGCAAATCCTTTTCTGTATGTATATAGTAAATCTTTAGCTTGGCAAAATTGTTTCTTAAGACCGTTACAATCCACGATGTAAGAAATTGTTTATATCAGTCTTTTCATCTTAATGATGAACAACACCAGAGCCAAACCCTCAGGCACCATTAAAGTGCTTTTGTAAACCTCATGCAGCATTATTGGATAATCCCAGTTGCATTTATTGCACTATGAACACAATGGTTTTAATAAAGCAGAAAACAACATTTGTGCACCAGCTTGACAAAATAGAAATTAGATCCAGACTGAGAGTTTTCGTGTATATAATATTGGCCTGTAGGCACAATCTGAAAGTAATTATTGCTGTAATATACTAAATGAATATTTTTTTGTGTGTGCTGTTAGTGTCCAGATTAACACCAGACGTGTGTCTGTGTATTTGTGGAGAAATCACACGTGTGAGCATTATAATTAAATTCCTTTGGTATAACAGTTTAATATAACAATTGTCCCTTTGTATATATTTATTGTATAACAATAAAGAAATGATATTTGGCTATTTGTACGGTGGTGTAAGGGGTGAGATATGTCTTAGTATGGTTTTTAATTCAGCAAATGAATTAATTAAGCAAATGTTCACAGTAACCTTAATAAAACAACAAACCAAGTAAAAGACTGAGAATTCACAACCGTTGGGTCCTTGAGTAAAGCCACTAACGTTCTCTGCACCATGTACACTGTCTACATATCTTGCATATACATTATATATAATTTTTTGTTATTCATTTATCTAATAATTTAAAATTTTTGTAGAAAGATACCAACAACTGGTGTAGATTCCAAGCATTTAAATGTTGCGTAGAATTTTTTAATGGTATACAACATGCCTACTTCAACAGCTGGGGACAACAAAAAATTTCAAAAGCTTGCCAAATTATCACAATATAGTATTTATCATTACTAATGTAAGTCTGTCTAGGCTGCTTGTCTAAAATCTTCTACGGACTTATTTGCTCTTTGGGTTATAATAATCAGCTGCTTCACTTCATTTCTCCGCTGATTGCTTTGTGCATTTATTACATTCTCTGTTTTATTAGTCTGATATTAATCTAAATCTGTTCTTTGTATCTCTAAAAGAATTGTAAAACTTCAGTGCGTCTTTGTAGGCTTGGGTTCTTAACAAATATATTCATTGGATTGTTATTTCTCATAAATTCATGAAAAAAATAGAAAAGATATATGTTTCTAAAATAACAGCACATGCCTCGAACTTCTCGTACCCTCACACATTTACAAATCACCCGTATCATGCACGTCGTACAATAACAAATGTTGGCATTTACATCTTTCTGTAATAACAATCTGAATAGTACTTTTGAAGTTTTCCAAATGTGATGTCCAGTCCCCCTGAGAGAAGAAGTCGAACCGTGGAATCATCTGACCACAGCCTGGTAATTCAAAAGTCACTGCCAGGATTCCACTGTTGGCCTCTTGAGAAAGGCTCAATTGCTAAGACTGTATACTCTTACTTTGGATAAAAGCGTCCGATAAATGCTGAAAATGTAAATGTTGGTGTGTGTGTGTGTGGTCAAGTGTGAAAGGTTTCAACCTTTTGAATTGCCGTGTTAAGAAAGTAATATAAATCATATTATTACTGGCACAAAGATAACTCAGAAATTTAACCGTGAAGTGAGTTTACCTGAACTGTGTGGGTAAGATAATGCAGGGAAAAAATCTGTTCGGTGCCAAACTGCTTATCAACACTTTATAATATAGAGCGTGAAGGAGACCTTTGGGGAAATGTCTCCCAAAAATTGTGCTCAGAAACTGGATTGTTAAAATAAATTCGTCCAATTTATAGGCAAAGCTGCTCGCTCACACACACACCAGGTAAAAAATCTTTAAACATTTACTTTGACGACCCTGGATTTTCTATTTATTTTAATTTTTTTAAGTAATTTACTATGAAAATATGTAATATATATGTAATATAAATGTAACTACTAGGCATTTAGTCGTCTGTACAGCATTCTTCAAAATCTTCAAAGATTTTTGTTTTTATTAGCAGTTCAATTTCCCCATCATGGCCAACACTTGAGCTACTATATAAAGTTCTGATTTGCGAGGCATCAATAGCATCTTATTTATGGGCGATTCACATTCGAAATTTCAATTAAACCAGTCACACAGATTGTAGGAAGTTTCTGCATGACGAAGGTCCTCATATTCAGATTTCACTCCAATCAAGAACCTCTGGGATGTTTTGAATCAGTACGCCTGATGCTGCCAAGTCCAGAGGCTCAGTGATTCTCTGATTATGTTCACATGAAAACGTTGGGGTCATGCCGGTGCACCCAAACATCAAGACAATATTAAATAAGAGTTGTCCCCATAAAAACCTGTAATTTACTCCAGAATTATGTGCGTGAATGGAGCAGCATTGTGTGCAAGACTTGATTTGAAATTTTTGTGGAAAGCTGGAGTTATTAAAAGGTTTTTTTTTTTACAGATAGTTTCTTATTAACAGATAAATCAGATATATTGGAGGAGGATGCAGTCTTTTGCCAATTTAAGGTTATAACAGTGATATTTTTGTCAACTGAGATTTGATCAGATGATTACTTCATGCTGACAGAACCCATGCTAACTGACCCGAAGTGAATTGTGTGTTTTACTCAAGGTTTATAAAGATGACTTCCTCTAGGGTCTAGGTTATCTGATAACAGTAAACTGCATCATAAAGAAAGGACAAAATGTGCCATAGCAATGAAACACGGCGAAATCTAATATGAATGTTTTGCCCCAAACTCAAAAAGCATTTGTGAGACCAGACAGGAATGTTTAAGGTATTCAGTAGGATTCAGGACCTGGCTTTGAGTTCTTTGTGAGTTCTTCAATGTCAACAGATGCTAAACCTCATCTTGCCGGATCTTGTGTGCAGAGCTAAAGGCTTGCTAGAACAGAATATACTGCCATGTGCAGCACGGTCAGCAGCTAGACAGCCTGGTAGTGACTCAGTGAGATTCTGGTAGGTTGTCACATTTGTTTGGAGCCATGCTAATTGCAGTGCATCGATAATTGCTGCTGGAGAGTTCTTCATTTTCTTCATTCAGATTCATAGAGCATACTCAAATTGCTTAAATCTGGCTTAAAATGGGGGGGGGGGGGAGGCAGGGTAGTATTTGGAAGTTTTGGTAGAAGATCCCTTTCACCCCATGTAAGACCATCAGCATGTTTTGTTGCACATGATCTGGAAGAATGTGTTCACACCCAAATCATTTAAGAGCCTTGTACACATTCATGAGCTACATACTGCAATAAATGAAAGTATAAAGTTGTCATAGTAATGTTACAGTCTGTAATGTACATGTTAATCGGTGTGACAAAAACTTTATTATACTATTTCAAAAATTTAGTAAATAAAATGGTAAAATAATAATAATATTTGTTATATATAACATATTAGTATATATCAATAATATTTAGCAAAATTGTGTTCACGTTTCAATTGTAGATGCACTTGCAATGTAATATGTAATAGATGATAATACGAGGTCGAAATAAGTTATTAAATATGAAGTATACATACATTTAGAACATGTTGTTTGTTAAATAAATGCTTATTAATTATAAAAACATATGGCCAAAGTTCATGGACGCAATATTAGACTAGTGCTGTACTTTATGTATGTGTGTTAAATATTAAATAAAATCAAACTTAAATAAGTAATGTCTTAAGTGCAGGTACAAGAATATGTCGTTTCCTACAAATATGTTTAAATAATAATATTACTTTTAAAATATTCATTATTTTGCTTGCACTGAAGCAAATGTTTGTCTTTTCTAGTGTTATTTTGAATGAAGTTTGCATGTTCTCTACATTTCTGTGTGGTTTTCCTCTTGGCGCTTCTCTTAGTTCACATGGTCCAAAGTCATGCACATGTAGTATAATGAAGTTACAAAATTGTCCACGACTGTGACGTTAAACTTGTAAACTGAATAAAGTTGTGCAATAAGTAACTACCTGCCCTGTCTTGAATGTAACCAAAGTGTAAAACATTAAATGGCATTACATTTTTTATAAATCAATATTGAACTAATCTAATGCTTATCAACAGTACTTTTTTTAAATTTTAAAATGTGGTTTTACTACATTTTAGTGTTGGACACAATACTTTATAATAAAATAAGAAGTTTAAAAGTTAAAAGAATCCACAGTGCAAACAAGCAAGATGGTCAGACAGATGCTCAACTGTATAAAATAGAAAACTAAAATAACAACAATTAGCAAAATAGGCACCCCTGGAGCAGACAGGGTTAAGGGTCTTGCAGCAGGACCCAGCAGTGTAGTGGAGTGTAGCAGAGCCTGGATTTGAACTCCCAACCTTTGGGTTCCCAGCCCAACGCTCTACCCACTAGGCTACACTGTCCCTATTAGACTGGCTTTAAACAGAGACCTGGAAGGACATGATCGTAGCTATCTAATATAAAACGGACTACATTAAATATAATTTGCCTTTGAATTAACACACATAAAAGCAAAATTGCAGTTTATCTTTGTTTATTTGCTAACAGTTGTGAGCTGCCTAATTATAATTTAATCAGACTGACACCTTCCCCCCATGCCTCTCTTAGCAGGAGAGCAGGACGCCCTGTTGGGAGACGAGCTCATTTCTGCACCATAAAGAGACAGCAAGAACTAAACAATGTCAGTGAGTACCGGTACTAATAACCGGCTAAAATGTGTCATCAGAGAGGTTTGTCTGTTGCTAAGAAACGCCATCTCTATCCATAATGTTCTTTACATTGTCAGGTGTCGTTTGATCCCTATATTCTTTGCTGAACAGATTTAAACAAGGCTTTGGGGAGGCAGTTATTTTCTCTGTGGCACTAGCCATGATGGATACTGGCAGATCACTTATGCTTCAATTTCGATTGCAGTCTGTTTGACTCGCTTTATTTGGCTACCAAATATTGTCACCATCTTGTCTGAGGTTTCCTTCAAGTAATTACAGCCATATGGCAAAAATCTAAACGAGGTGGTTCTAGTACGGCTCATCAAAGCACACATTTGCACATAATATAAACACAAGCCGTCTCTTTTATTTAATTGTAGGTACATAACGGTCCATCTGGTAGTTTTTTTTATTTTAAATGACTTTCTTCCTGTCAGAAAAACTCCCAGAGAAATTCTTCATCTCTGCTTTTTCATTTTCTATAGTCTATGAAATAATTATTTCATTTATTTGTAATAAAATAGCCCGTGTAAGTGAGATAAGGAACTGACAGCAATTTGATGAGATCATACAACAATTCTAATTCTGCAGTAGTCATAGAGACTGCCGCTGCCTCAGCCTTTTATTGCTGTCAGATTAAACTGTGATCTCACAGTTGGTGCATCCAAACCAAATAGATTCCAACTGAGATAGTTATGGGAGTTCAGGATGTAAAAAGATCACATGGTCAAATCTCTCAGAGCTGAAAACGGAGCCCATATTGCTGCCACGTTCATTCAAGCCATATTTGTCCAATTTGAACTGTAAATCCGAAACCATTTGTGACATCGTGTGCAGCAATACCAAAGAAATATTCCAGTGTTACAATAAATATCTTTTATATAAGAAATTTACATGACAGCTGAAACCATTGTCATTGTAATCAATTCCTCCATATGAGGAACATGGTTCCCCATACCCGAACGGCTCCTCCTCCGGTCACGCCCCTCCGGTCGGCACACCCTGATGAGGTGCACCTGAGGGTGATTAAGGACTAACTGACTGGTGCATAAAAGCCTGTGTTCCCTCCAGGCTCGTGGCCACATCTTCTTTTCGTTTTGCGTTTTGCAGTTTGTGCTCCTGGTGTGTTAAGTTATGTTCTGTTTTTAGTGGTGTTTTGGTTAAGTTAGTCCTCCGTGTCCGTCTCCTGGTGTGTGTATGTGTGTGGCAATCAAAGAGTCCCTCAACCCGATTTCTCACACTCCTTGGGTTTAAATATGGTGTGTTTTATCGGTGTAACTGACATGGAGGATATGAGCAGCCTTGTGAGCCAACGTAGAACTAGTCCAGTATTTTCTTCACTTTTAATGTTAGGCTGAGCGAGTGAGGACATATACAGCCAAACAATCTTGTATAGGTTAAAATGTGCCACCCTGATTAGCTGTAATTACAGCTGAAATGTTTAATGTCTAATTATTATTAGTTTTCATTTTAGCTCTGTGCAGGGAAACTTACATTTCCACACACTAGTAAACACACAATAGTGGACAGTAATGAGCACACGTGCCCGGTGCAGTGGACTCTGTATCTTGCTCAAGGTCACTTCAGTCATGACCTGTTGAATCTCGGAAACAAACCAGCAAGCTTCCAAGCACAAGATTAGAAGCTTAAAATGTTACATTAAAATAAGTGAATTAATGAAATAACCATGCACTATAAAATATATAGTCCTTGATTTCAAAATAAAGTTGAGCTAGGGGTAGGAGATATGTTTATCCTGACATTTCGGGAGATATGGTGTTTTCTTCTGTTTGTTTGAAAAGACTCATTCCTCTCGAAAAGAAAGGTTAACTAAATCAGAATCAGTGCCAACCTTCCGCATGTACAAGCTTCCTCCTGGATTTAATGAGAGGGGCTTTCAATGTTCCTTCAGTTCAGGGCTTTCAGTTCAACACGCACGCACACACAGATGTACACACTAGTCTGACCATGATTAACGTAATAACAGCTGACTAAACAAGAAATACTAGAGAAATTATGCTTAAAACCTTAACAAAAGATAATAACAACCGTATAGTACCTTATAATCTTGCTGACACTTCATTTAAAACATTTCTGATGTAAGCAGCCAGATGTGCATCAGCATGAGAATGTATAAAAGCAAAAACGATTACATTTTAATGAGTTCATTTGTTAGGGCATGTTCATGTTCAATTGGAAAAACATTTGTAATTATATTGCTGCTTCCAGTCTAGCACCTTTACAGATGCTTTCAGAAATATCAGCCTCTTTCTATCAGGGTGTGAATCACCTGATTCCACCTTATTGTAAGTCAGCAATAGGTCTGGGTCAGTCAATTGCTCTGGTGCGTGATGCACTGGTCCTCGTCACTGCCGTGATTGCAATCCTTGTGTGTTGCTGGGAGTACTCTGAATGGATATGATTGGTACCCATGAAACATGTGGGTATTCGAGTCGTGGGTAATAACGGATGCACAGAACATCTTTCCACTTTTTTCATTTGTTTTTACATTTGGATTAGAGTTTTTTTACATTCTCATTAGTGGCTTAGTGGGCTAGGAATAAATCTAGGTTGTATATGAGGTACGATGTAATATTTTAAATCAATAAAAGTACAAATAAACACTGTGCTTCCGATTAACAGGCAAATGAAAAGATCAATATCCATGTTGTATGAACGCTCACGTATTCTTTACATTTAGGTATTTTTTATTTAACAAATTGTATATTATAATTAAATAAAACTATCAGCATCGTCAGTTAGGTTGGGCATGCTTCTTCATAGTAAAATGGCACATATCATGTCACCAAATTATTTATTGCGTGTAAAATAAACAATGTGTTTGCGTTAGTTACTAATTATTTCAACTTTATTTTCTTTATTCATTTCTATAATTTCTGCTTTGCTCAACCTTGTTAATATAATTTGAAACTGACCTGATTGTACACCAGTACACATCTGGATGCTAACTACTATTACAGGCACATAGACATAGTTGTCGTTCTGAAAGACATTATGTGAACTAAACTGTATGTATTCAGTGTCTCATATTTTACCATTAATAGCACCAATCACCAAAATTATGATAGACAGTTTTGATAGAATAAGGCCATGTTTAATTAAACTTTTGAATGTGCATGAAATTATTGGATGTTCCTTATTTAGAGACAGATATGCCCGGTCCAGTTTAAAGACTTGTGTTTCAGAGAGTGTGAAGAATTAACCAACATAAGAATTCTGTCTCATGCTTGTCATTCACAATCACAACAGTAAAGACATGTGAAACGAGGCTTCAGTTAGACCAAAACACGGGTGTATTTTGTCAGCAGGTACATTAGACGATTAATGAGGACTCAGAATGATGTCAGGTCTTTGTCTAAATTGGTTCAATATTGCATCACATAAAAAAGGATTTGCAAATTTAAACAGCCAAAGTACATTTTCTCAGGATAGAAAGATACTTTATTGATCCTGACAGAAATAAAAGGAATAAAACATCTAAACCACTTCAAACAGGTTGTTCATAACACAACAATATAAAGAAAATTATACAAATGGGATTCACAGTAAGATAGTAGAATAGAAAATGTGGCTTACCAGGAGAAACATCAGCCAAATGTGACATTACTTTGATTTGGTGTGACCTAACTATATTTAAGTCTGGAACTATATAGAGAAACAGTTTAGTTGGTAGAAACCTTAACCTTATATTTATATATAAAGAAATAATGCTGCAATGAATATGTTAAATTGTTTTATGCAAAGAAAAGGTTATACATTCAATTTATGCCTATATGGCATCTAATCTCATTAAATTAAATCTCCCGGAGCTAAAACACTCTGAAATGTGTCTCTCATGAACTGAAACACACGGTGGCCAGGTTTAAGACTGTAGTCTGAAAAATGGTCCAAATTCTTTAATGAAGATGCTCTGTTCAGTGATTAAATGAAGTGCACTCAAAATTTCATGGAAGCATCACGTACACATATTTAGAATAAAGCAGTAAATTCATAAACTATCAAGCTTTTCTTTGTACTTTTGTCAGTTAACTTCAGAGGATCAGAAAATTATATATTCCTGGTGATAGTGTGTGTACAATATTGGAACGCAATAGTTCTGTATGCATACACCTTGGAGATTGAATGACCACAACGTACTGTGTTCAGTAAACTACAACCCAATCGATCTATTTGGTTGTAAAATGCACAGTCCGTTGTTATTCCTGCCACCTATTGGACTGGCAAGCTCCTGTCTGCTTTTGTGAACAACACGTAGATGGGCATATATTTAATTATGTACATGCTATTAGTGTGAAAAGTATGTTTTTTGTTTTTATATTTAATGAATTAGTCAAACTGGTCAGAAGATTCTACACATTTAGTGAAGATTTTCAGATTCAGTTTAGCAAATTACAAACTGAAATATTCTTATGCAATACATATAGTAAATATTCGAATGCTCACATCTGAACTTCACAATTGTGATGACGAAAATGTTGCAGCTGAATCTGTTTGGCTCTGTGGTAGCAGAACTGGCTGTTCCATGACACTTAAATCTATAAAAGAGCAAATGATGGAATTTTGTCCACACCTGCTAAAACTGAAAGTCCTCCAAAATGTCTGGCCAGGCATTCACAGGCCACAGCAGACAACCAATTAGAATTCAGTTTAGTGCTCAAAGCAGATAAAGTGATCTAGTGTGTCCACCTATAAAGCCAGCAAAAGAGCTGGTTAAAGAGCCTTAGAGTTTAAAACTTGCTATCTAAATCAAATGCAATGAAACAAAAGCACCTTATATAATTTAATATTATCAGTAATTTACAGTCATTGTAACATAATAACAAACTTTGGATACTTGATATTGTTTCTACTATTATATTCAATTTAAAATGTTCTAATTTTCGTACTTTTCATATGTTTTTTTATAGCACCTTTATTGCTATCTGTGTCACAAATGCAGTTCACTGCCAGTCATATCATGTAAAACTGTAAATGTAAAATTGACAATAATTTATTTATTTTTAATAATTGCTACTCATCAAATTTTTCTCTGCAAATTTTAGCCATAGTCATACAGCTCAAAAAGGTTTACAAAAAGGTACACTATATGCCAAACCAAACATTTTATTTGCTTCATTCTGACAAAAAGGGGAACGTTTTAAAACATTGTATTCTTAATTAAGACAAGATTAGGACAAAATCCATACAGTATCGGCATAAATTGCCAATAACATTGCAAATGTTTCAAAACGATGACAATTTAAATGGAGCTATAACAGAATAAGATTGGAAACATGTCATGTGCACTAAATAATGTGCACAAATACATACCTGGCAACGTTTTCTTCAAAACCGGTCAATTAGACAAAGTAAATAAGTAAAATCCAATATTTTTTGGAATTTGTAATATCTGGAGCACCTCAGTTTTATTTATTCTAAACAAATTCCCCAAACACGACTGTTCTATGTCATTCAGCTTATTATCTGATCAAGACAGCTCTTTACAAACATAATTTTTTAAACTACTTTATATTCTATTTATAATATAAATACGTTATACTAATAATGTATAAATAAAAGTTATTAGATTACTTAGCAATAATGTTTATATTTACAGACTATTATTATTTATCTATCTATATAAGTATACTGCACTATACTAGGCCTATATTATATTATACTATTAATGTTATATGTATAAAAGTATTGGCACTTCCATTCAAATAACTGAGCTCATGTGTTTTAGTTGCAACACGTGCTATTTGTCGTGTGCAAATGTTCTTGGCTGCACAACAGCTTGGACTGACCTCAGCGCTACTGAACAGCCACCACAGACCAAAGAAAACACAGAAGAAAAAAATATTTTTTTTACAGTTTAAATCTTTTATGCTGGTTTGTTGATTTGACAAAACCTTGGCAAATCTTGTCATTACAAAACATACTAACCCACCTAAATTAACACTACGGTGTAAGGTACAAAATATATTTTTAGTTTTTTTATATTATTGACATACTAATATGTCAATATAGCGCAAACAGGTTGTTTTACATGTGCTCTGGCTCGGCATCCATGCAAGTCTCCCATGGATTCTTAGGCATGTGAGGCATGGCAAGAAAAAGGAGGCCAATCCCAAAGAGGAAGAGGAACACAACAGACAAACAGGCACAGATGAAAGACCAGGAGTAGTAGTAATCAATCCAGATGGTCTCCTCACTGTCAACCATCCTCTTCACTGACTGCCTCATTACCTCTACAGAAACAAAAGCACAGAGACCTGCGACGAAAGGGCGATAGAAGTAAAAATTAGTTATTGTAGTTATTTCTGATAGCTCTGACTCTTTATATCATATAAATTAAATTATTGTAGCAGTTAGCAGCCAATCTGTATTACTTTGTGTATTCTTTGTTGCTGTATTCAAATATATTAGACTGAATTTGTATTTTTATTTATCCTTTTTTATATAGACATAAAAATTAACCTTACTGCTTACCAGCAAAAGCGAAAAACATTCCAGCAGGTTTGTGCAGATAGTTTTTGCCTTTCACCAGGGCACACAGACTACACAAACTGCCCAAGAGCATGAAAAGAAGGCTGAAAATTGAGATGGCTGCTGCTGAGATGTTGTATTCTGGAAAGAGAATAAGATAAACTGTGGTAGTTGTAAGTACAACTCACACTAGATAATATAGATGGATCCATGAGCAAGACCCCTGATTGCTTGCATTAGATTCAGTACCAGTTGTAAACTGCTTGCATACACTGATGGTTCAAATTATATCAGATACAAATTCACAAAAAAGAAAAAAAAATCACTTTTTAATCGACTAGGAAATAAGAAAGATATATTCACTTCCATAAGAATATATAACTCTCTTGCATAATGAGACTTACCACTGTGTACTATTAATTGACTTGTCTGTCTGTATTCACAAAACATGGCATTAAATCAACAGAATCTGCAAATGTTCCATGCAAACAATAACCGTTAAAGACCCCAAAGCAAACATCATTAGTCCGATCTTATAGAAATGTGAAGATGCTTGGGGGCAGAACTGTACATCGCTAATGTGCTACAGCAATGTGACAGATTGGTGAAACCTCAGACCAGATTAGGAGTGACAGAATCTAGCTTGAGTGGTTTTGCTCTCAATCGGGCAGATTCTCAGCTTTTAGCTACTCATTTGTAAAATGAAAAAACTTTTTATTCCTTCTAAAATGAACCAATTGGGCTAGGTTGCCTTCATTATTTACTGCCAAACAGGGTAAGTAGTAATAGTGCGAATAGTTCTTCCATCACAGAAGAATTCATTATTTAAATTCACCAAAAAATTGTTGGGTAGATGACCCGTTCATAAATAAAAGACAAGGCGCCTATTAATTATTTATCATTGTAAAGTACATGTGAATGAATGAAAGGGAATGGAATACGATTATAGAAGTAAATTTTTAAAAGAAGCAATTCTATAAAGCAAAAAATTCTACAGCAATGACAAACTCTAAATTACATAATAAAAGCTGTAAGAATGTTTACCTGCCATGTTTTCATGTTAATTACAAATTTAGTGGATACAAAACAGCAGATAAAAAGCTACAGACCTACAAATCTATCTATCTATCTATCTGTCTATCTATCTGTCTGTCTGTCTGTCTGTCTGTCTGTCCGTCCGTCCGTCCGTCCGTCCGTCCGTCCGTCCGTCCGT
>JAOTRQ010035899.1:0-17400 GCA_028565875.1 Hoplisoma paleatum
TTATCAAAAGACATTCACTAAGTTAAATAAGTTCTAAAGTTTGCCAACGTTCTCACTATAATGTTAGTAGAACATTCAATAAACATTGTGTTACCTTGATAAAATTGTAACATTGAAAAGTCTTAAATGTTTCTTTAAATGTTGTGATATTATATGAACATTCTCTTAACTTTAAGTTTTTTTTAACTGGGCAGAACAATATTAAAGAAATGTTGTCATAAAACATTTGCACAGCCAATTTGAACATTGGGCGAAAATTATTTTAAATGTTTTTAAAATATCTCAAAACACATTACGACATTTTCTAAAATCTTTAAATGTTCTTTAGACAGTAACAACACGAAAAAAAACAAAAACGTTCGGTGAATGTAAAAACTAGACAAAATAACGTTCCCACAACCAGAATGGAATGTTTTAGAGAAAAGCTTAATTATATTAGCTGAGCATACATTAAACAACTTGTTTCCAAAGCAGCTCAGTTTAGCTTTATTTCTATCCTCTATTTCTATTTGGTTGCCTAAAAGAACTATTGTTTGTGATGCCTCCCTTAAAAGATTCTCCAATATATGAAACTGTAATGAGCCTTTAAACGTGGATATTAATATAGCACCTATTCATCACATAACTGTCACTGCTCTCAGTGCACAACTGAAATACACTACACAAATAAAAATATATGAGCACACCACTTAAATCATGTTGCCACATGTGTATAAATGTACTAATCAGATACCCAAATATGAAATCTAGGTTTTGTAAATATATGTAATATGTAACTTTGTCATTTTGAAGAGTTTAGTTTATTTCAGCAATGCTAACAGCTCTAATAAATCAGTTATATTAAGTAAATTTTTCTTGCCAACTTTGCAGGAACAGTCTAGGTACAAACCGTTCCAGTATTAATTTACCTCTCTTCATAAACTAGGTCTATAAAGACTTATAAATATCAATATATTAAATAGAATACAAATATAGTGGGTTTTAAAGATGGAAAGAAACTAATACACATAACTACACAGAACTCTGACCTTATAACTGCCATCCATTCATCCAACATTTAGTTTCACCTCTACTTAATCCTTTTTAAGGTCAGGGTGGGACACACACTGGGTGAATACACTAAAAATCTGAACAGGTCACCAGTCTGTTGCAGCGTATGTCACGATATGATTTGTTCTCATTCGTGTGGACAATTCTTATCAATGAAAACTGATCCAATATCTGTATTTTTATACAAGATGTCAGGCGCAACTTCAAACACACATGAGCCAAACTAAGAGAGGAACAGATAGACGTGATCATAGTGCGCTACATCTTTTTATCAGCTACTTAAAGAGAAAGTCAAGATGCATGTAACTACGATCAATGCTTTCCCCCACCTTCATTTTTAAAGAGGTCAATTTTGCTGAAATTTTAATGTGATTTAATTGGAAAAATAAGGAAGGGGGCCGACATGGTTTGTAAAAGAGCAACCATGGTATTTTAACGACTGCCCATGCTCACCGCCCAGGAGAGAACAAGCTGAGGAACTAGAAAAGGTCAGAAATCAATCCTGAAAGCTGTGCTGGAGTCCCCACTGAGCAGTGACTGAATGGAAGTGGGGATAAAAGCCAGAGAGGGGGTTGGAAATGAACGGAAGACACATGAAGATGGCACTGTTGAATGAGTTTCAAATACTGTTATACTTATCTAAAGCTCCTGTTTACTCTGCTCTTTCACCAGCTGACTGAATGCTATAGAATTCAGTACTATAGATAATACACAATAGCTACAAAAATAGATCATATTAGCAACAGAGAAGAGATGAGAGCAACTAAAAAAGAAAATCATGATTACATGTATTTAATCATTTTAAGTCAAACCACTTCAGCATCGTATATGGTAATCTGACGTCTACATGGCAACTCTATCCATGAAGACCAACTCATCTTAATATAATGAAATAAAATTCATCTTTGTGGTTTTATATCTTCCATTTTTATTCTATAAATTGATTAGAAATGTTACTTTTAAAATGAAAATGTAGTTTTAAGACAATGCGCATCATATATCTTATTTTCTTTTCTATGCAGTTCAGTTTATGTAGTTTGTTTATTACATTCCACCTGCTGCCTAAACATTTTTGGTATTGGTGTGAGCAGCTGTGGCCTGGTGGTTAGCAAACTGGGCTTGTGATCAGAAGGTTGCTGGTTCGATGGATTGCGTAAAATGTGGAGGATTAATCTCTACGTGTCTGGAAAGCATATTGGTGAAAAGGTATAAGGATAATCTCACATATTGTACTGATAGGTCTCAACTTTTATTGCAAGTTCAATTTACTGCTAGATATTTTTTTGCTATCGCAAGTTTGACTTATCAAAAGTTTACACACACCTGTGCGTTATAGCGGTCTAGGAATTTTAATGATCTGTTCTAGTTGGGGTATTTTCTAAAGAAAGTGTCTGAAAAATACAGAAACTCTGGTATAACGTGGAATAACAATGTGGAATGGCTTTCCAATTTATTGTTACTGGTTATAAGTGACTATTGCTGGTGACATTGTGTCATCGAAATAGAGGTTTTGTTTGACTGCACCCATTAAAAAGTACATGGAACAGACATTTCTTGCCGGTAGAGTCGGCTTGTTCACATGGTCACTATTACATTCTTAGTTTTCCATGTTTTTTTCTGTGTCCACCTGATAATCTGATTGTTTGGTAAGAGAAAAAAAAGCCACATCGTGTTAACAATAACATTCCTGACATTTTCAAGCATCATCCTTCTGGTAACCATTAAGCAACATGTTTAAATAAAATAGCCTAATATCCGAATGTTTATTTTGCTGTAAATTTCCACAATACTAACACAATATTTGTTTCGAAAATAGAAAATATATTCTTTTTACTGTGTGGATTTCCATCCTAGTGTGAACCTAGATGCTCCTCCAAGAATTAAACTGTTCCTTAACTCTTACAGAGAAGCCTGGAAGAACTTTTGGGATTCCTCTGTATTAAATCAGGTTCCTCAACTATATATAAGAAAGGGTTATTCGAACATGACATTTTCCACAGTATCAAACTGAGGAACCTTGAAAAGTTTCTCAAATAGCTTCTATTTTTAACAGCGCAACAGACATATTCCGGCGGGGCCTGCCAACATGCCAACAATTTGGGTGGAGTCTTTAGGCGCTGTGTAAACATTGTGAAATTAGTTGGCTACATGTAAGTTGTGACGATACACTCACCTCGGCTGTCATTACCACTACGCTAAACTGGGATCAAATGGAAAATTTGGAAAAAAGGCTGTTTGTGCAAAATGTTTATCTGGCATGTACCCTCTACTAAGTGGTTATTAAAAATAAATGAATGAAATATCGGCTTTATTGCTTCAGAGGGATTAAACTGGGAATCCCATAAGTGAAACAGTACATGTACAAACCTACTAATAATGTCAATCGTTTAAATTGCAGTAATCATTTCATTTGGCCACTGGGACGCCCCCATTTTAAAATTTGCTACAGTGACTGTTTTATAAAGTGTAACTGCAACATGCTATCGCCCTCACCTGGTTCTATTCTGTCACTGCAACTGATGACTGTTCGGTGGTGTACTGTATTCCATAAAGCGGGTTGAGTGACTGATTTAGGGTGTGTTTCTAAAACCCAGAGATTTCTGTTCCAGAAACCGGGATTAATAATCCGAGGGAATCGATTATTAAACCGACGGAACGGATTATTAAACCAAAGACACAAATTAATAAATAGTTAATTAATACATGGAAAACGCACATTTGATTAATAAACACCCCAAAATCTGTGCATGTTTAACACGTTACATTTATGACCCGAGGGAAACGGATTAATACACTGAGGGAATAAATGGTTAAACCGAGGGAATTAATTAATCAACCAAGTGATCTAATTAATATATCAAGGGAACGGATTAATAAACCAAAGGAAAGAAATAATAACCCAAGGGAATGGATTAATAAACCTAGAGAACAGATTATTAAACTGATGGAACTAATTAATAAACCGAGAGAATCTTGGTTGCAATCTCCAGATGTAAGAGTTGTAATCTTGACATTGACATTCTCATACAAGATTGGCACTTACTGTATATTATTAGGACAATTCAGAAGGAATGCCATGCTCTCTATACACCATCTGTTTGTACCACCATATATGTAGGCCTCTTAGTATCATCTGTCTGTAACATTTTATAAAATCCGGACTATATGTGCTTATTAAAAACGCATGACATGCCACGAGAGAACAGGTCTTATCTTAAGCAAATAAAACCACAATTAAATGCATATTCACCAATCGTTATTTGCAAAAAAGTTAAACATTTCCCTAAATGTGTTGCAGACATTAAATACATCAGTTTGACAACACAGAGATCTACACTATTATATGTTTTTAACCACAAACAACTGTGTTATTGCCCATAGATAAAACTTTAGACAAAAATATATGGACGTAATGTAAAGATGTCTTGTTTTTGGTCTTGCCATGTGTACACATACCTGTTGTATAATCGGTGACTGAGTGCATCACCCTGCTGGTAATATTAATTTAGAGTGTTACACTAAATTACTATTACACTAATACACTATTAATGTGTTATATGTCTGGAGGTTTTAAGTCAGCTTGTCATTGTTGAATGTAGAATTGAGATAATGATGCTGTGGGGAAGCAGCTTTACCCACTATTTCCCATTATTTCCCACATGTGTGTGCCACTAACTTATAGTGGAAGTTGTAATTGGACCGTCGGAGGCTACAGGTGTGACAGTCTCGTCTGTATATGGGGGATTTATTTTAGCTTAGTATTAAAAATGTGGACCAAAAGTAGATAAAATGGCTTTGCAAAGTGGTGTGTTATCATTAATTTGAAAAACCCGGGTAGGAAAGTGTCTAAGAAAATATGATGCAAGGATCTTGGGCATCCAGCTCATCTGTTAGTGAAGCAAAAACTAAAATAAATAGTTTATCAGAAACTTTTTATTATACTGTGGCACATTAATGACTTCTGATTACACTGTAAACCTGAATATACATTAACAGAGTCCTGGGTTTGATTCCCAGCTAAGGAGTTAGTATATTCTCCCCTGTCTGGGTGGGCTTCCTCCAGGTACTCTGATTTGGATTCCAGTATCCAAAGACATGCAGTCAGGTTAATTGGAGGGATTAAAAGTGTGTGTGTGTGTGTGTGTGTGTGTGTGTGTGTGTGTGTGTGTGTGTGTGTGTGTGTGTGTGTGTGTGTGTGTGTGCCCTTCTACAGACTCCTAAGATGTTCAGGTGTTTAGTGTATTTACCCACAGATATTAGATCATGACTTGGGATGTTTGTTTGATTTGTGGATGTAACTTTTGAAAGGTTTTGCTTGAGTTCTTGATGTGTGTGTTAAACAGAAGTAACGTTCTTTCTCTTTCCACCCGTATAAAGAGTCGTTACTTGTAGATAGGAGGAACTAGGAAGTACGAAGTGCGACTGCACCTCAGGCGTGGCTGCAGCTACCTGAACAAGGAACGAGCGTTATTACTACTGAATAACGTTGACATGAACAGGACTGAAAAAGCCAATTTGCAAGGTCAGTGAGGAAGAATATCTTAAATAAACATTTTTTAAAAAAAACCTTTGTGTTGATATCGGACATATTTGCGCATTAGAAGAGAAAGTCAGTTGCTCTGCGCATGATTTACTCTTGATAAGTATTTCTACATGTTTTGCAGTACGCATGCGTTAAAATGTTAGTCGTATGGAAACGTTCGTTTGTAATGGAATGGAAACATTAGTGCTGTTAAAACGGAATCATGGAGTTCTTTTGTGTCTTTAAAGGTTAAATACTGTTTGGCTACAAGTAACTCCTGTCAGGACAAGTCTGCGCAGGCCAGATGGTTCCAATGCGCATTCCATCAGGGTTCCAGCCGCATAATGACGTCATAAACCTGTATAATACGCCGTGCTAACTAGCAACACACTGCTTATTTATTTACCAAATGTTTACTCAATTGTACAGTAAATAGTTTTACACAGCAAATGTAAAAGCACTAAGAAGTTCTCTACAAAGGTTAAAGTGAGACAGTATCAGGGCAGACGTAGTTATTAGTTATAACAAATTGTTATAACAACATTGTTTACTATCTTCAAAATCTCTTGTTTGTAAAGCTTGTTTGTGTGTTTCATTTGGTGACTGACTTAACATTACACAAGCAGCTTGTTAGAAATCTCATTCTGTCTCATTGAACAAGTGCTAACATGCAAGTTTAACGTTAGCTCCTAACACCCCACCACCACCCATCCCAACCCCCAACCCAAACATATACACCCATGAATACAGGGCCAACAGGAACCTTTATAGGACCCTACACCACTTTAGCACAATATGTTTCATGATTAGATTGGTTACACCATGTTTGTAACATCTCCCGTTATCATTAGCATTCATGTGGTCATTGTGGCTATTGTATATAACCGTACATTTAGAATTTAGAATACTTTTTTCACTACTGTGCTTTTACACACCTCTGCATCTAACCCAGTCGGTGCAGTGAAACAACTGTGAGTTTTCAATGTTACAATTTTATCAAGGTGACACAATGTTTATAGAATGTTCTACTAACATTATAGTGAGAACGTTGGCAAACTTTAGAACTTATTTAACTTAGTGAATGTCTTTTGATAATACAGATTTACAGATTTATATCCAGCAAGATTACACGTTATAAATAAACTGAATCTAAGTCGTTTGCTAATGTAGATGACATGCTGCATGCTGGATTTTGTCCAGATAGTCACTAATTGGATTCGTTACTTAAGATAGAAATATAAATATCAATTTCACCTGAACGGTTGAGGTTTAACCTGCAGCCAGTCGACTCTTCTGCGTTTCCTCCCTCCATAATACAATATGTCTATTTTTTAGCAGAAGATAAATAAACTGCAAGGTGTTAGTGTCTTCAGATAATGCAACGTCTCCGAGTGTACTGCGTGTTCCCTGAATAACCTCCGAGAGTCATACATTGTAAGGAATATTTCATCATTACTGCCACAAATCCACAAATACCAAAACAAGATATTGTAATAGAATTGCATAATATACTTTAACTCCAGCACCTATTAGTGGGTAGGATATATTAAGCAGAAAGTGAACATTGTAGTCATGAAGGTACATTAGTGGCCATTCTTTTCTGGTTTAGATGATAAATTGAGTCATTATAAGGTGAATGAAGGTTCTCTTGGCCCCTCTTGTCTGTATGGTAAAACCACACTTGTAAGCTCCTGGGTAGCACCCTGAACACATTTTACCCTACACTTGCTTCACAGCACATACTAGGGTCACTATCTTCGGACAGATAACCATAAGACATCAAAAGTGGTGTTTGCTTTCAAAACGACAACGCACATCGAGACACATCGAGAAAAGTCAGTTTAATTATAATACTACATATCTAACCAAGTTTCATCGTTGTGGGCAAATAAATACCAGCTCGGGCCAATAGATAACGTAAAGTTATTGAACAATGGGTCAAAAAAATTGATCATCATAGAAAATAATGATTACATTCAAGAAAAGCATCATTATAATCATGTGTGTCTTAACTTTGTAGGATGATCATGCTTTTAGTTCTGCATATAAATTATAACCTGCATGTCTTTCTATTTGTTTTGCTTGTATTACTGCTAAAGTGGGTTCATGCTCGAATAGTATGAAAGCCTTTATTATGTTCTTATAATTAATGTAATATATCGAGTTGCTTGCATTATAAAATATTGTGAGCAAATGATCTCAAAGGGTCTCGTCGCTGACGTTTAATGTTAATGTCAAGAGCAAAAAAATGCATAAAGATTTGAATTAGATAGACAAGAGCCAAACTGTTGTTAGACGTCTAAGTCAAAGCTGTTAATAAATGAACAAACTAAATAGTGTCGTATACCAGCTCAGAAATATTTGATAATAAAATGATGAGTATTTTTCTTTCCCACTGTGTAATGAATGTTTTGTTTTGTCCCCCTGTGGAATATATAGAAATAGAGCTCTAAGCCCGAGGTTCCTTACTGATTTACTTGGCAGACTGTGATTTACAGCAAAAGAAGTTTTGCAGATGCTTTACTAGTGGCTGATTCTTGTTGTTGTCAAGGAAACCAGCAAGTATGGAAGCTTCCCATATTAAAGAAAACATTAGTGTAAGAATTAAAGTCTATTTAACAGCTAAAGGTCGTACCGTGTTGGCAATCACAGACAATGATCTTTAACAAACTATATCCAAGACCATTTATAACAAAGCTGTATTATTTCACGTAAACTAAATACTGCACAATCTTATTGTGTAAAAAAACATGAGACAAAATTAATGAAAATTCCCCTACCTGGCAATTTTGTGAAGTGTCACTTTGGATGGATAGACGGATAGATGAGTGGATGGATGGATGGATGGAGTTCAACAATTCTTTAGATTGATTTCATCTATGACATTAACACGTCGATGCCCCAGTTAAAATCTCTAACTTGAAAATGTTTTTATTTAATCAAGATTCATAATTGCAAGGTTCAAACATGTAATACTGTTTAATTACAACAGGCTGAAAACAATAATGTAATTTGCTGCATCACCAAATTCAATAAGATTAAGTGATTAACCATTATCCCCAAAATATCCTGTAAATTTCTAAATACAATGTGAATGTATTGTTTTATCAAGAATTACAAGCTGCCAAAGCCCTAAATAAAGCAGCTTTAATCTAATTCGGTTTGTTTTCTTCCTAATGATCTCTTCCCACCTGCTAGCCAAAGTCAAACAACAGATCTGGATTTAATCCCATCACAGTAATAAGAGGACCCACAAGACTCATATTAAGAAAACTGTAGCACAGACAAAAATCTTAAAAAGAAAAAGATTGGAAATGCTATAAGAAGCTGCAGCTCAGGTATACTTGGTGTGTCTTAAACCTTAAACTGAATTCACGTCTGTATTTGTATAATTTTTTCCTACAAAAGAGATTTACTCTACTTTACTTCTACAAGAAGATTTACTCTAATGGGCAAGTATGTGATGCATTTGATATATTTAGATATATACAGCAATGCTCATTTCTCAGTGTTTACATAATGGCATATTTCTTTCAAAATAAAAAAACAAGCATTTAAAATATATAATGCATGAAAAGTAAACTAAATCTGCAGAACACCTCAAGCTTATAACAGTTCATACACACATTAAACATTACTACAATACATACATGAGTTTTAAAAAAATCAAGACTGAAATGATTGCATCAGAAAAAAAACAGTTGCTGCAGGAAAATCAAGATATTCTCTAAAGACTAATAAACTGCTTCCTAAGTAGTACTTTAAAACAGCCGTGCATGGTACAGTCTTCATTATTGCATCTAAAAAGCGTAATTATTAAACACTAGATAAAGTACACAGTGTTCTGTACAATGTTAGCACTGTTTTACATACAGTTGCGTACAAAATGACAGTCTTGTAAGTTACATAGTTTAATTCTTTTGCGGCTGAATGATCGTAAGACACTTTTTGCATGAAATAATAATGGAGAGCTGATTAAATTATTCATTCAGTGTTTCAGAGAGTTCTTTACTGTCATGTTCTTTTAATATCAAGATTTTAACACAGCATTCCTGTTTCTGGTAAATACAATTCAACTGATTGCAGCTAGTTGTGTTTGGGAACCAAAAATATACATCGTTTATATAATAATACACCCCCCAAACGCACCCCCCCCACCCCCAAGCCGGCAGGTTGCTTTGTGACTTCTTTTGTGATACATTTCCCCCCCCCCCCAGCATCACACCAGTTTAATGCCGTCGGTACAAATATTTTGCACCACTGCTTTCACATAATCACATGCAAATCTTCGTCCCTGTAAAGGGAACCTATTATGCAAAACTCACTTTTTAGCATTTTTTCATATTTCCACGTGGGTCTCTACTGCTCCGACAAACAATCCAAGCATAAAGAAACCCCATCCACCCATTTTTTGTAAATAAGTAATAAATATCGTAGTGTAAAGTTTAGGGAAAATAAGCTGTTTGGATTTCTAATAAAGTACCGGTAGACTTGTAACTGATATAAAAATCAAGTCCATGTTCTTCAAAAACTGAGTCTGATCAAAAATATATGAAGCTACGCAAATCATAATGTCAGGCTGTAAAGTTTCTTATTCTGAAACAATTCATTTCTACATTAGAAAGATTTTAGGTCAAGGTTTAGAGGCCCAACTGTCAAGTTCTCTCCGAATAGACGGTTATTTAGTCCATTAAGTAAAGTTCTGGCACTAAAAATACTTGGTTCAAAGGCTTTTGGCTTAAGATATTCATTAATGTTCCAAGTTAAGACTTTTGTTTTGTTCATTTCTTTTACAATAGCTGTATAACAGTACCACTTATAAAGATAAACCACTTAATAAATTGGACCCCTGAGCAAAGTTAAGTTGTTCAAATTGTGTTTAGTCAAATTTATACATCACTTTGGGTAAATGTGTGATGGGGGAGGTTGTATTGAACACATACGTTTTAGTGAATTGACACAAACACACACAAATAAGAAACACAGTATACGTATGTGTTTAACATAGTTGTGTATAAAATCTATTGTTTTATTCTAGCTGTTGTTACAAGTGCTGAATAATCAAAATCGAAGTGTACGGCAGCATGTACGGTGTTATCACTAATCTCATGTCAATCCTGCAGTCTGGTGTTCTGCCAAGATGCTAATGAACCCTCCAACAATGCATGTTAGATCAAATTTGCACAGAATGTTTACAGTTCAGGAGTATTACAGCCAGGAGGCACAGCATCTTTTGGATGATGGTGTTTTACTATCTAGTTTTATGCCACTGGATAAAATTGTGTATTTATTACAGCCATTTGTTTAATATGGATGAAATGTTGGGTACAATCTAATGTCCATAAAGTCCATGATTAGCCAATGTACAGTTTATATATTTCACTCCCAGTAATCAGAAATGGAAAGTAAGAATAATTATTGACCTTCACTAACATTGGTGTAATTAAGTAGTTTTTAAAGTATATTTAAACTTTACTTACTTTGTTTTGTGGTCAAATTTTGATTTGCTATATTTTAAATAAACTGTCAAATATCACGTTTAGGAAAATGCTGAACTGAATAAGGTTGCCAGATTAAAGTTTTCTCATTTAAATCATATGAAATGCATGAATCTGGCAACATGCTACACACTCCATGAACAAAAAAAGTTCAGTAATTTTAAAAGCTTATATGTCATACTACAAAGTACATTTTTCTGAATTAATGATTCAGTAATGGTTCAAAAAATTACTTCAAATATAACAATAAATTATTAGTAACATACATTTTTCAAATTAAATTAAAATCTATTAAATCCTGTGGTAACCAAGTTTGATAAGTAACTTCACTTGTACTTGAGTAAAACTTCAGTAAAGAATTTGTACTTACTTGAGCAAATTATTTTAACCCCTTATTTATAATACCCACTTTATTCAAGTCGATTCAGAGGAATGGAAACACTTGGGAAAATCCAAACAAAAACACACAAACTAAGAACCAGACAAACTTTTGTTCACATGAATACACACATGTAATAAACTTTCAGCACACCATGTGAGCACCTAGCAACAAATGGTGATCATAGCATTTAAAGTTAAAAGCATTTGGAGCTGGCTTTCAAGAAAAGCCAGTTTTGTCTGATCCAGATGTGCCTCAGGTGGATCAGAGCTGGTGAGAATGAGCCCTGGTTATTGTAACCATGACTACAGGGTTTCCGGATCAGAAATAATTGCTGTGGTGCAGCTCTGTGGTAACGGTCCAAATTGCAGATCTTGGCTACACTGGGATTACTGAGATGTTGTTCCTGTCCAGCCCGTGAGGTACGATGGCCACAGCTATGACAAATGATCACTCTTAATGTACCCTGGATGGAACCTGTGTACACACATGTAATAAACTTTCTTCTCTCAGGGTTTCTGTGTCCTGGGCTGCAGCCATCAGTGCCCAAGAGATCAAGAAAAATAATTGGAAGTGTTTAAAAATAACCGTTTTTTATCAAGGGAACACTTTAGTACTGGCACCATCTGGATCATGTACACAGGTTGGTTTATTGGAACTTTTTTTCTCTTTTAAGATTAACATTTTATCTACAGTGAGACAAAACTAGGGATTTCTTTATAGGATTTCTTCCGGATAATCCAGTTTCTTTCCACAGTCTAAAGACATGCATTAAGGTTAATTGAAGATACTGAAATTGTCCTTTGTGTGTGAGTGTATCTGTTCCCTGCAACAACTGATTCATCCAGTGTGTGTGTGTCCCATTATGACCCTAAATAGGATTAAGCGGTGGTAAAATTAATGGATCAATGGAATATTTTTCCACCTGCCGTCTCATCGAAGGCAGAAACAAAACACACAACATGGATGACAAGCAATATGTTTTATAGAATCGACAAGACACACAATATGCCTGCAGTAATGAGATTTAAACAAATTATTGACAGACTGCCTCGAAAAGCTGGCAGACAACACTTCATTCCACTAATTTGAGAAAACATCGTTCTATTTCTGCAGAGATGGTGGCACAAAGCTTCATACAAAATTAGATCATGTGGGCAGAACAGAATATTCAGAGAACACGCAATATTTTAGGATCTAACCAAATACCTTTTGTCACATAGTAAATAAACTGAAGCATAAATAACTTTATATTATTATAATTACACAGCTTGCATTGGAAATGACTTCCATGGGATCATAACCTGAGTGTGCAGAGCATCATGTAAGTGGTACGTTCTGATTTCTTGACACACGTCCTAAAAATACAATCATATACACGTATGGATCGTCGTTCGGAATGTACGGAAGTCTGGAAGATTGTTTCCTGAGAAATGTATAATGAAATACAAGCCAGCCAGTGTTACATAATACAACATTTTCTTAGCGCTTTCACTAAAAGTGTCTTGAATCTGTTGACAACATTTACAATGCTTACTGTTTCCAAACTGGGACTCGCTCGGGGGTGGCGGTGAATCTGGCTTTCAGTCACTGACGGGAGCTTTAATTAAAGGTATCGAATCACCATCAGTGGAACCATGCCGAGTACATGATGCACCTGTCACTAATGCTACATGTTTTGAGGCAGAAAATGGCAAATAAAAAAGAGTTCTTCTGGCCAATCATTATAACCCCCCCAAAATAAAGAAAGAAAGAAAGAAAGAAAGAAAAACTAGTTTTTACTCAGTAATAATAAAACGTCAATCTGATTTATTATGGCGATTTTGGCCACTAGTAAACACACACTACTGATTCCATTATCTCAGTTAAAATCAAAGCTCGTGTATTATTATTTTCCTTGATATGATGAATGATATGACAGGAGCTGAAATGCGGTTGAATAACTCTGAGCTTGACAAGGCAACTGGCTTAAAACATGGACGGGGAACGTTTTAAAAAAAAATCAGAGCCATACTAGATTTTAAAATGTGACAGACGTAACATTTTCAATCCTAATTCAAGTGAAATCATTGCTCCAGCACTCATTCGATGGCTTACTGCTGTAAATTGGTGAACAAGTAAAAATAAAACACTACAACAGAATTTGTAGAATGATCTTTATTTAAACATCAGTGTATTACACTGTATATAACAAATTTATAGTATTCCTCATGCCAGTGTCGTAAAAAATAAACATTTTATCCCTGCACTGCCAACAGTTTCTCATTATGTCTTACACTCTGATATCAAGTAAAGTCTTCAAAAAGAAGGTTCATACATGACATACACAAAAGGAAGTACCTGGACGGAGTTCAGAATTAAAAAGAAAAAAAACACTAAATCATTACAGTCAAAATTGTGCCATGCTGCATTAATAATCCAGTGTATTGATGTAATGTAGACTTCACAATTAAATCAGGATGCTATATTGGAAAATCTTTCATTATGGTACAGTATCACATCTCTGATCATTCCAGCACTATAAAAGAAAAAGAAAAAGCTAACCTGCCCAGGCCGTCTCGCCAATCCCTGTGCACAAAGTCACAGCAAAGTGCCAGCTCAGCAGGCGAACGTCGGCCTCGTTGGCAGCATGCAGTCAAACGCCTGAACCCACAACGGACAGCATTGTGCAGCTCAGGGTTCTATTACACAAATGCAGGCTGACTTTCATTCCTTTCCAGTGGTTTTACTCTCTGGCAGGTTTAACAGATTATACACCTTTAAAATAATGCTACTTCTTTGCTGAGATCCATATTAGTAAAATGAGGGCACATTATATTGAACGTTTATATTGAACATTTGTTGCATATTTTTTTGCACTTTATTATTATACAGAGTTAAAATAGCATAATATAATAATTGTGAATATCATTTCAGGAAAAAAAAAACACCCTGGAAAATCCTTATTGCCTCCCTTAGTTGCTCAATCGACCTGGGTTCTACCAGATCCTGTATAATATAAATCATTATAAAATATCATCCAACACAATAACTGTACGCTTCTTCAGTAAAGACGTTGTCACGATACAGTATAAAGAAGAAAATGAAAATGAGAAAGAATGTGAAATCATATAAAGTAGTGAATCTCTGCCTTCCGGCTGTGATGAGCAGTCCTATGAACAACGATTGGCCTGTTTTTGATATAGGTACAGATAGGTGAGGTATTAAGCCGAAACAGCGCTCCTAAAACCTGATCCATTTGCGCCCTCTACTGGCTGATTAATTATAAATGCAATTCAAAATGTAAGTTTTATGTTCAGTGATTGAACACTTTACATCTGTGTAGTATTCAAGTGGTTTACGTTAACTGGATCCTTTACATTATGAGGTCGTCCTCGAATTCAACTGCAATTTAAGCTGTACAGTAAATTAATAAGCAAATGCTATTTGGAATTGCTTAGTCACTGTAAGAGGTATTAAATAAGGTATTGACAGTAATCGTATAAACCTTCTTTTATAGGAAAATAATTTGTTTTTATTACATGTAACTTTGTAAAAGAATTCATTCCGAACAATATGCAAAAATATGCAAACCGAATCCTCATTTCTTTACTTTTCTCAATCCGGAAGCATCTTTATTCTCTAGTGATGAGTCTTGGTTAATATACATGATACAGTCTTTGTGCTCCTCTGTTTTATGCTTCAGAACTGATTGTACGGAAGAAAAGAGGAAATGAGTTGCTACTCAGCTAATCTGTGTTTTCCTTTACACCTGAAGGCAAAGAGCGGCATGCAGTTACGCAAAATGCCTCAAGTTTTCCTACATAACATTACTTCATTAATAAGATACAGTTTCAACAGAAGCGCTGCTTATTATTCTCTTATCTCATCTACGGCTGTCTAGTGATAACACTTTCATCTGAGCAAGATAACGTACAGATATCAATAAACTGAAATAAAAAAAGATTAATGATCAAGTTTAGTCAATACTAAAGTTAGACAGGTAGATTAGATTATACATCATTTAATATAAGACTTACGATTTATTTTAAGTTATAGAAAATAACGCAGCATAATCATTTTAATCTCAAAAGTAATGGTTGACTGGTATTTTGATATTGATCATTTGTCCTGATAGGTTAAGGCATGTATGTTTAAGCCTTATGTTTAATAATGCCTTTGTCAAGAATAATTAGTTTTATGTGCAAAATAGTTGTAACTATTTGTGCCTTTGGGAGTAATCCTAGCATACTAGTCGTTAATAAGTAGAAAATAGTGCCCTGGTGTTTGCAGTTGTTAGTTCTTTAGTTTTTGCCAACTTTCAAAGAGTATGCGGGGGGTGCGGGGAGATACTGCAGGCTTTGTTGTGGATAAACATTGAATATAAAGCAGATAGTATAAATAAAAATAATCAGTCAGAATGTAGAAATTAGAATACTATTTTCACCACTGTGCTAGGAATTATTATTCCACATTTAACTTAATCCATGCAATGAAACAGGCATTTACATTCACTAATGAACACACACTAGGAGGCAGCAGTGAGTACACATGCCCGGAACGTAGGGCAGGCCTAGCCACGGCGCCTGGGGTCACTTAGGGGTTCAGTGATGAAGGGCACTCGGAATCGAATCGGCAACCTTCCAAACCTGAGACCGATTCACCAGGCCACGGCTGCCTCACGAAATGTTATCATTTTAAAAAGTAATAATGTAAATAAAATACAATTAATGTCTAGAATACACAAAGCAATATTCTGTCCAGTTTAATTGACCTTTTAATTCAGGACTTTTTAATGGCTCTCTCATGTTTGGACCTCTGATACACAGAAGTCCTAAACATTTTGAGGACAGTTGGTGTTAAAGAATAATCTTCTAATAAAAATAATAGCTCTTTATTCAATTATTTCACTTGTGCTTGGCGCGAAAGCTAAATAGTTTTAAAATAGCTGGAAGATTATAAATGTAAGGTTATTGCATATCATCAAAAAATAAAAATTAAATAATAAAGTCTTTACCAAAGTCAATGATGTGCCAAAAATTCATATTTCATTGGATAACTAGCTACATTTGTCATTTCAATAGAAATAATAACTACAAGTGATATGTTTGCAATGTAGAAGACAATATTGTGCACCACTATACTGTCGAAAACAGTCAATCCATCTAATATTTACTAAACTGTTAACTTTATATGTGGTTCATTTACAGAAGAAACCCTTAACTTATAATTTACTCACCCCTTAACTTTTAATTACCTTATAATAAACAATAATTTAATGAAACTAACCAAAAGTGAAGAAACAAATCATCGAGCTCGGTGGTGTTTTGTTGAATTTTGCTTTTAATGAGGAAGCTACATAGTGAGAACATCTGCAGTGCTAAATTAGCTTCGTTTGGCTGTGGAAGTAAGAAGCTGACTGTGACTGTGACTGTGAAGACCTCAAAATATGATGAATCTAAGATTTTACAAGCCCAGTGGCCATGAAGAAGCATGTCAACATGGAAAACTGTTTAATTAGTCTTGCAAAATTCAGGTTATTATTATTATTAATGTTAACATTTGTGATGGAATATTAATAAAGATGCCAAGCTATGACATCTAAACTATACTACATTTGCCAAAAGTATTTACGTATGCAACCAAACAATTAAATGCAATCCAATCATTTCCAAACCAAGCACACAGACATGCAAAGATGGTGTCGCTCTCAGGTGCTCAGTAAATTCCAGTATGGCGCTACGATAAGATGTGCGACAAATTCAGTAGTAAAATGTCCATGATATAAAGTCAATGGCTTTCTAACAAAATGAAAGTGATTGAAAATGACAGCTTGGGGACAAAAGTGATTGGTAGAGTGAAATCAGTGCAAAGTTTTTACTAGGGCTGTCCACAACCAAGGATTTTGTTGGTCGACCAGTGGTCGTCATTTATTCCAACTAATCGACTAATAGTCGACTAAAAATACCATT
>JAOTRQ010036007.1:0-17392 GCA_028565875.1 Hoplisoma paleatum
GTGTGTGTGTGTGTGTGTGTGTGTGTGTGTGTGTGTGTGTGTGTGTGTGTGTGTGTGTGTGTGTGTGTGTTTGTGAGCGTGTCCCAGCATGATGGTTAAACTAGATCATGGATGTATAAATGAATGGATTAACTATGCGTCTTCTGCAAAAAGCTTTATGCACATTAGGATAATAATAATAAACAAAGATTTATTCTGGTTGATGTGTGTTACTGTTACTATGATAAATGTTTTAATGCCACACTTCGGGTTTGATGTTACGACCCTGTTTTACAAGCTGGATTTTCTGCAAACTTATGTTTTTATTTCAGAGCTAGCAGAGAGCAGAGTAAATGGTTCTGAAAGTGTTCTGGTTTAAGTGCACAGTGATGACGTACATCTCTGTACCACTTTTGGAACAAACACTTTTAGGTGCTGTTCAGTAAAATGATGAGCGCTCTGCAGCTTTTGGCTCTATCTGTTTTAAAAACTGCTTTTAGTTCATCCCACAACAATTTTTGGAGTGACTGTGTGCTTCACTCTTAAAAATCTTCGTGTGAAAGTGCATCTGAGAATCTGTGTTGCCCCTCAGTTAGGAAGAAGATCCACCATCCACTTCATTTCTTACCACACAATTTTCAGATTGTGTGCAGAACGTTGCTCAGAAACATAAATCTCGTGTGAAATAAAACCATTTATTTTTCATTTAGTACTAACAGAGTACTTTAATTTGTGTATGCGATTATACTTAACGGGAAAATAAGAGCAGAGAAACAAGAACGTACCCCGTTCCGATGATCAGTTTATTGTACTGCGGCATCGTGAGAAAATCACTTGCATACTTTGGCTTCCGTCCGATGGGCCTTTCATGCTTAATAATATAACAAGTCATGCCAGAAGTCATGCACATATTAATATATGTAGTAGTAATAGTGTTACTAAGTTACAAAGTACTAGTAATAGTATAAAAATATTAGTATTATTAGTGAACCACTAACAGATTGTTGCAGTAGTGTTAGCAGAAACATTCGTTTCTAAAGCAAGTAAATTGCAGTATTAGTATTGTCAGTAGTAGTTGTAGTAGTAGAAGCAACAGCAGTAGTGTAAGAAGTAACAATAGTAGTGTTGTTAGTAGTAGAAATAGTAGTAATCATAGTAGAAGTAGTAGAGGTTGTAGTAAAATTAATAATAGTAATAATAATAGTAGTAGAGTTCTTAGTCATAATAGTAGAAGTAGTAGTCATAGTAGTGATGGTAGTATTGTTCAAAGAAAATGTGTTAAACTAGCAATAAAATATAACACTTAATTGACGAAATTGCAGTAGATGGAGTAAAAGCATCAGTAGTAGTGGAAAAGTAATAGTAGTTGTTTTAGTAATAGGTAGTATAGGTAGTACAAGTAGTAGAATTAGTGGTGTTAATAGTAGTAGCACTAGTAGTAGTAATAGTAATAATACTCACAAAAACTCTTTTACTTTTCCTAAGCTGTAGTTTGGAACTCCAGTAGTTGACTGTGCCGTCCTCTCTCACCGTCACTAAAGCACCATCAGGTGTGGGATGGATCCTCAGAACAGGTTCACCTAGTGGCAGGGCTTTTATCATCGCAGGAAGTGAAAAGGCCACCCGCTTTGTACGAACCTCTGACTCAGCGTTTTCAGCGTATTCCAACTGCATGTACGTACAGAACTCATCCTACAATCCCAGACAGGAAACACTAGTTAAAAATCTTCTGCAGAAAAGTTTCCACTAAACAGATGATGAGGGAAAAAAATCAGCTCATATAGTTGCACATGAGATGGACAGAAGCTGTCAGAATCGATCCGAAAACGGTGGTTCTGTGCTACTCTTACTTACCCACTTGATTGAGCCTTGTCCGGAGAAATCGATCTTCATGAAGAGCTGATGGATCTGAGCATCGTTCTGGGATGTTTCCAGTGTATAACAGCAGATGATACAGCAGATATGATAAAAGCATTTCATGATACCTTAAAAATCTGATACTTTTCAGAGATCAGAGAACTTTTTACTATATGGGCATTAAACTGACTAGACTTACAATGCTTCTCAATCCCAAACACGTCCTGACGATGAGACTGAACTGTGTGAAGTCCAGAGATTTGTTTCCAGACTCTTCAAACTCCTGCCAAAAAAGTTTTCTGTTTACGTCTCAATGATAAAATGAAATATCAAGTAGAAAATCTAATCATGTGTGAGCTCACCTCAAATGCTGATTTCAGCTTGATGAGATCTTTCAGGGACACTTTCTGCTCCAGCTGCTTAGTGTAAAAAAAGACATCATGTGTGTTTCTTTCTTTCTCGTTGCTAGTCCAGTAGTAGCCATTAGCAGCTAAATTTATCATCTACCAGCCTTGTTTGTGGAAGACTGAGGTTGTCCTGACCCCAGAACGCTGTATAGAGAGCGAGCGGAAAGGCAAACACTGACATCCATGACAAGTCACCGCACTCCCCATGCAGGCAAAGCTGATGCTCTCTCTCTCTCTCTCTCTCTCTCTCTCTCTCTCTCTCTCTCTCTCTCTCTCTCTCTCACACACACACACACACACACACTCTCCTTCCACACATCTCCAATTAACCTGACTGCATGCTTTTAGACTGTGAACTGTGAACTCCACAGAAAGCCCCAGATTGTCGTACTTGGGAATGGAACCTGGGACTTCTTGCTGTGAGGTGTTTTTGCACAATTTTTAAAAACTATATGTGAAGAAAGAACTCCGCTTTACTCTACTGCTGTATAAGTGTCACTGCAAATAAAAGCGTAAAGGCTATTTTCTGATCTGACTGTATGATTTTGGACTGGGGGATCAAACCCAGGACCTTTTTGCTGTGATGCAACAATGCTACCCACCGGGCCATCGAACTGCCCTCACAATAAACATAATAATAACAAAATAACATAACAAAACACGGATGAATCCGAATACACTTATGTTTGGAGTTAAAAATATTTTTCTTACTGATTCCTCTAACAAAAAAGACGCATAAAAAACAAAAGATTTTTAAAGACGTTCAGCAGCGTTAACAAGATACTGACTGAACTCAGTTAATTATCTGTTTCTGCTTTAACAAGCTTTCTTCACCTTCGTGCTCTTTTTCAATTAAAGGTGAGTAAAACAAACACTGTGGAGAAACAAACTGGCTGAACTGCCACAACACGCTCAGCTCTGTACTTCTCAGCCAATTAATAAATATTGATGGAAGAAGAAACAGTGAAGAAAACACAAGCGCTCGAGATGCACTTAAACAGAACCACTTCCCCAAAACTACTGAATTCATGAATCAGGTGTTTCTTTATCTCTCCGTCGATGAAGGACAAACTTGCACATGCGATAATACGATGTTATAAAGTTGATACGGTTTCTATGCTGCTGCTACACGTAGTGGAGGTTGGTAATGAAAACGCCACGTTAGATGAAGTGGTTTTCAATTGCTGTTGCGTGTTCCTCTGCGGCTGAAGCTCACATATTGCTTTCTTGGCGGGTTCAGAATAAAAGCCGGTGAATATCATTATGTAAAATTCTTTGTACGACGCATGTGTCATGGAAATAAAGTCATTAGGAATTCATAATGCATGTCTCAAAGTATTCTTCAGTGCAGGAATGCAACAGGGATGCAAATCAGGGTGGGAAAGAGCAAGAACAGCCGAGAGAATTTAACAGGAGTGGATATTTGTGTGAATAAATGGAAGAAGTAATTTTAAAAAATGCTTTTAAAGGTGCATTTTCTATTTCATCCATATTATATTGTTATCTCACAGCACGGACATTCTGGGTTCAATCTCCTGGCGGTTTTTGTCTAGAATTCTCCCAGTATCTGCTTATGTTTTTATCCTTGAGCTTGAGCTTCCTCCCACAGTCAGACATCCTTAAGTTAAATGTAATATTATTTAACTTTGTGCTGGGCACTTATTTAAATCTGTGTTTTTTTTTGCCCTTTTTGTTTCAGCCCTCCACCCCAGACATGTGGTGTGTTGTGGAAGTAGATGAGTCCGGTTTGTGGCAAAGCCGAGCTCACAATGTGCAGCGTCGATTACCTTCCATTCGTTTTCATTAGTTACTCACATTATCATGATCCTTATAAAGAAAAGAGTTCTCATGCCAAATGAATAAAATAAATGGTTTTGCATCTCGGCTTTTGTCTCTCTCTGAATCATCCGAATTGGAAATGGAATTCATCGTGTTTGGCTTTGACTTTAAAGCCAAACTAAATATTGTTAATCACATGAACAAAGATTGAAACGAGGACTTATTTCTTGCTACCGGCATCAAAGTCAATCATCCGACTCCATAGTCGCTTACGTTCCAGCAGGTTCTTATTTATGGTGGACCGATTTCACTTTGGTGTAAGGTGACACCAATTTTTTTTCCATTCCTGACTATAACGGGATTATAGTTTGCGTACATGCTGATAGATTAGCAGGAAAAGGTTCTGGAATACACTGTTATCACACACTTGAGAGATTTATCAGCAAATCATTTCAGAAAGCAACCGAGTGGTAAATTATATCCAGAACTGACAGAATAAACAGAATGGCTTTCCTCAATAAAAGTGAAAAGCTTTAATAAAAATGGATTTATTGTGATATTCTTCTAGAATCAATATGTCTGTTAACAAAATATCATGCTTTATATCCTTTTTTAATGCGTTAGATTTTTCTTTTAGCATTTTGTATTGTCCTCTTTAGACAGATCCCACTAAGTGGAGGATCGAGGAAAGACGATCATGCAGATTTCTCATTAAATCTCAGTACCCTGAGGATTCTGGGTAGATTGTAAACTCTAAATTTTGCAACACAACCAAATGTTTCCACAAATTGAATAGATTCTTTGTTACTATGGAGGAGACAAAACTTGACCTTAAGATTAGAGATGGTGCTGGTAGGGCCACGGATGTTGTTTTGATGTGCAGTGAATCCAGCGTTGTCTCCTAAAGCAAACGAATGTCGTCTGTGATCCTTCCTTAGAAGTTCCCTCTCCAGCCAATCAGGGTTGGGCTTCGTCTCCAAATGCTTTTCAGTAAAGTCTGATCTTCCACTCAGGGCATCGATGCTTGGACGTCTGTGTCTGGTTGGTCTCGAAAGGCTTTGAGCAGAGACCCCACGAACAGGTCCGAGCTCTGACAGGATACTGTATTTAAAAGATAATATGTGGATGTTTTGATATCATGAAAGACCACACATACTTATGCTATCTTCTCCTCCAAGCGTAGACGAGTGTGTAGCACGTAGGCAATAAACCAGAAGATTGAGGGTTCAAATCCAGGCTCTGCTACATGGCCACTGTTTGGCCCTTGACAAGTAAACATGTACACTTACTTACCCGTGTGAATAATGGACAAAACTACAACACCAGAATCCATTCACTTTCCATACTGCATCTTGACTTCTTGACATTTTATATTTATTAAAAAGAGTTTATTAGACACTGGAGAGGTTTTGTGATCGGCTGGTCTGATGCCTAATTTGTTTTAAACTTTTTTTTATTACATAATTCCATGTGTGCCTCTGTATGTCTTCATTATAAACTTTGCACTGCACACAGGTCAAGTTCAGCTGATTTTAAACATTCACACCTCTGCAACAAAAGCGGTCTGCATGCAATTGTTTGTGTCTGTATAGTTTATTTAGATTTGTTAACAATCTGTGGAGCTGAAACATGTGCACTTATGATTAACACTGGTTCACATTCAGAGACTCAGATTCATTATTTACGGCCAAATAATGAATTTGCCAATTAGTACGTTTGCACGAGGTCTTCGGTTCAGCCCACCACTTGTTTATTGTATTGGAGGACCTTATTTGGTAAAATATGAGCTGGTAAATTAAATGAAAATGTGTTTCGTGATGGAATCATGGTAGTAAAGTAACCAACACTATATCTAAGAGAAGAATTATGGCAAAAAAAGATCAGAGACTTTTTTGATGACTGCACGACTAGGTCAGAGCATCTGTAAAACTGCAGCTCTTGTAGGGTGTCCCCAGTGTGTAGAGGCCAGTATCTATTAAAAGTGTAAAAACAAAATTGTTGATGCTGGAACGCTGTGCAACACAGTTACGGACAGTTTTGGCTGTAAAACTGTACGGATACGATGTTAGGATGTTGGTCATATTCCAGTTTCTTTATTAAGCGTACTCTTTATTCTTAGACAACTGGAATAAGATTAACCCATCACGTTCCATCAAAGAACCGAGGTTAATGAAATAAAAACCTTCACACACATTTGTCAACACAGAACGTCATTAATTCTGATGGACCCCCAGGCAGATATGCATTTTATACACATCTCACACCACTGCTTCACTAGCATAGCAACAGCACACAATCACCAAACACCATAGGAGGGCAAGAACAACCCAGCAGGACCTGATAATGCATGAATATGAACTCCGCGATCAAAGCAACAAGCTTGCACGGCAGATTTAATAAGGCAGCACCTGACCTTCCTTAACATCACAGCTAAATCCTTGTAGAAGAAAATAAATAAGCAAACAAAGGTACCTGGGGATGTTCTGGGTCTCAATTCTGCCCGAAGCAGAGGTGGGACGATATTTTTTCCCAAGTGGCATCTTGTATAGGTTTGGATAAAAGATTTATGTCCTCACCCGGATGTCGCATTTACTGTGAGGCTTCTTGTGTGTGTTGTTTGACAGGAGTCATGGTTGCAACCCATCAGTCCAACCCACAGTTCACCTGAGTCTCAAGTTACCTGAAATTCCAGCCTCTGTGTCACTCTTTGTGTTCACTGTCAGTTTGGATCCACTCAGGGATCTATTACTATAATAAATTTAATCTTAAAGATAATAAGAGACATGGGTAAAGTTTTCAACACAGGATTCAACACTGTGGGTTTAAAATTGTGTACTTCAACTACAAGCTGCATCCTAAATTTTGGCTCATCTGTGTACTGCAATGAGTGTTCATCAATAACAATACACACATGTGGACTGGATTGAAAACACTGTCGACTCACAGCAGGAAGTACCGGGTTCAATTCCCATGCAAGGCAACCTGAGGTTTTCTGTGTGGAGTTTGCATGTTCTTTCCATGTCTTCCTATTGTCCTAATTATTTATATTTTTGTAATATCTTTAATAATAGCAATTGTGACGAGTATCATTTGAAAATATTTATTCAGCACAACAAATTTACTAACCAATGCATCCAAATCACACACACTCACTGTCCACGACTAGAAATGCATTACTGTACATGCTTGTTTCACAGCGGTCCAGACCAGACTAACATCCGGTTTAAATGCCGGAGGAGAAAGTGACGACTTTACTGTGAACATTTTGTCTTTTGATCAGGAGGAACTGAAGATCTTGACTGCATCGCCGGAGTCCCTGAACACAGTTACAATAGGAAAGTAAACACACACTCCTGAAATGTTGGAATACGTTGTAAACAGCAATATAAATAAGAATCTAGGATTTTCATCTACAAATAAATTTATTATTTGGCTGCTTTGGTGGTTGGATGGATGTTATCAGGTTTTTTTTACCCATGAAATTGTTTGGAACCATGACCTCTCTGCATTTCAATTTTCAGTCCATCTAATTTGAACATTGGCCCAGAGTACACAGTGCTTTCTGCACAGAGCTGATTATGTAATTGAGATTTAGGGACGGCATGGTGGCTTAGTTTATATTTTAGTCTAAACATTATAATTAACAATAATATTTTCACCACTGTGCTTTTACACCAGTGAACACACACTAGGGTGTCGCAGTAAGCACATGTGCCCGGCATAGTGGGCAGCCCTATTCCCGCCACGGCATCTGTGGAACATTTAGGGGTTCGGTGCCTCACTCAAGGACCACCAGCAACTGTCTGATCACAAGCTCGGGTTCCCTAAGCACCAGGTCACCAGACTGCTCGTCTCACAGTGAGATGTCCAGTGTTATATTTCAGGAGAAAAGCATTCGGTCTGTGTGGGGTTTATCTGGGTTCTCCGGTTTCCTTTTGTGACAGTCCAAAGACATGCAGTCAGGTTTGTTGTGTGTGTGTGTGTGTTTAGTGTATTCATCCAGTGTGTGACCCATCATGACCCTAAATTGGATTACGGAGATAGAAGTAGATAATGGACGGGTGCATTTATTTTTGGTTTCCGTTTTTAATGTGTAAAAATGTTTAAAATTATATTTGTAATATGCAGACGGTAAAAAACGACACAATTGGATCAGATAAAAAGACAAAATCCGGTTTCTTACCCTCATTCTCAGGTAGATTGTTGTACAGGATCTGTAGTTCTGCTGTTGGGAGGAACCTGATCAGTGAGGAGCGGTCTGTAGATTTACCACCAAAATATCTTTTATATGTAGAGACGGGTTTCCAATTCTCCTGGTTTGTGATGTGTTTCTGAACTACGGTTGGAACTAACACATTAAAATGCATTACAACATAAATCAAAGTAGATTAAAAGTGTATCCTAAATTAAAAATTGTATATTTTAATTAATGATTTAGTTTTTATGAGTCCGAAAACAATTTAACAGGTAAGAACCTTGTTCGGCTTGTTCATATCAATTTGTATACAAATGCTCACCGATGCCTTTCAGCGGTCCACCCTGTCCATCACTGGTCCCGCAATAAAACAGAGTTTGCAGCAGTTCAGCTTTCTGGACTGGCTTGTGAAAGTTTTGTTTCATTTCAGTTTGCATGGGCTGAGAGGAATCAGGACTGGGCTTTGGCTTCACCATTTTAGCTATAAGTGAGATAAACAAGATTTTATTGTTGAAGGAGAAGCTGACAAACACTTCATGACGGGCCTAAATTACAATGATTTATGCATGCATTTTGTTAGTGAATGATTAATATATCTCCAAATAAAACATTTCCTTGTTTTATTTAATAATTACTCAAACACAATAGGTTTCTCATTTATAGTGAGTGATTGTAACACTGCATTTATACAAGATAAACAGGAAATGTGTTAAGCTGGTCAGAGACAATTTACGAGCCACCTAAAATGGTTCTGTGATGAATCAGAAGCTGCTGGCCACAGACACGCTTGCTTTATATAGAAATAAGCTTAGAGACTAAAACGATAAAGCTGCACTGAGATAGTCTGAATCTAGATGAGGCTCCTGTTTACTGCACTTTTATTAGATCCAGTAACACCTAAAGCCTTAAGTGTATATGAAAAACCTCAACACTTAAACCACCGAATAACGACAACTTCACTGGGACTGTTACCAATTACACAGATTACCCATTAAATCTTGGTATAGTTTTCTGTACAGATAAACAGCCTGTAAATCTTTAGTTATAGGAAACAAAGTCTGTGGTGCCTACTTGCCGGGTGATGCCTTAAAAAGTCTGTTCTGTACGTTGAGGTGTACTGAGAGGCCTCAGCATGGTGAACCTCCTCAACACTTGGAAGGGTATCACAAATCTTCATTCCCGGAAAAATCTTCCATGTCATAAAAAACTGTAATCAAATGTGTGACGTGACGAAAAGTGAAGAAAATACTGGTACATAAAGCCACAGTGCTATTTAATAACACATATTATTGTTATGTCCTAAATTGCCTTAAACTAGTTCACATACAACTGCATCTAATGAAAAACATTTTCCAACATTGTCATATTCTAATAGTATGCAAGTAAAGACTGCTATAGTATATATATGTATTTAATAAACAGACTTTACAATAATAACCTCATATATGTTTTATAATTATTGCACTGTGTATCCATAAGAAGCTGAGAACTAACAACTTTTATTTTTACCTGGCTTGGTTGTGGGTTATTTCTCTTGTCACCTGTTGCCGATCCGGTCCGAATCCAAACAGGTTTAGATTGTGATTTCCAGCCAAAATCATCTCTATATGCTGATCTACCAATAGGACCAGCTAAGGCGTATGTATTTCTATGAGCCCTTGATGTCTGAGGCCTTAGAACATGAGGTAACAAACAATCTGTGACAGGTTTATATAATATTTATAACATCGTTAAAGTTTTCAGGATTAAACTTTGGGTCATGCATAACAAAAACGCTTTATAAATAAGTAAACACTCAATTATAAAAGAATATTTTTCATTAAAATGTAACAAGTAAGACTGATAGATTGGTGGCTGACCGTAAATCTGGGATTGCGGAAGCCGGCCTGTACACAAAATCTCTTTTTTGCCAGGTCTCATAGAAGTCCCATTCTCTATTGCCTAAAAATAATAATAAAAATAAAATAATATTGTTAATAATAATTAACAATAAATGAAAGCATGTTTGAACATATATATACTCAAACAAGTTTTTAACCATGTTCACAATGTGGAGAAACTATCTATCATAATTTAAACTCAGGAACATAGGAAAACATAGGAATCCAGTTTTATTTATCCTAATCTACGCAATAAACACACATTTACACACAATGAGTGAATGCACACAAATTTGAAATAAAAGACTACAGTCGCACAAACACTTTAAACATTTTTAAATAAACCCACCAGAGTTTGCCATGTCTAGAATCCTGGACTCAAACTGAATTGGTACGTCGCTGGACCTTCTTCCGGTGATGATGATTTATTCATGCATTTGTTTCCAGAAGTTTGTGGAACTTTTGATGCCCTCTAATAATCTCTATGTGATATTCTCTAGAATTAAAAGAAATACAAATATAAATTCTGGAGGTTTTGTATCTAATCATCTAATCATTTTGTATTGAATGTAAGTCTCTGAGATCTGTTGCTGTTAGAGACCAACAACAACAGTATCTGTTTGTTGTAGGGTTGCCAGATGCTAAACACATTAAACCTATAAATTATAACGCTTTTTGATATACACAATAATACTTTAATTCGGGAAAGAATAGTAAATCTTTATGTTTTGAAAAGATTTTCAAAAATATTGGTCAAAACTCTTTAAAAGATACTAGTAGTGTATAAAAATATTAATCCTCCATGCTGCTGCACTGCCACCCAGTGGTCAATATGAGAACTTTCAGAACTTTGAGATTGATGTCTGAATGTGCAGAATTTTTTTATTTATTTTTATTTACAAATCATAGATATGTTTTGTTTTTATTTCAATATTTTAGATTGATATCTCCCCAAAAAACTAATGCAAAAATTATGATTAAACACATTCCTAGCTTTTACCTTGTATAGAAGGTTCAGGATTCAGCGGGTTTCTCTACTATAATATATCTCTACCATGTTCTGAAATAAATGCTCTACTGTAAAGATTCACAGTTCAGCCATAAATGTTTTACTGTAAAAGTTTACAATTCTACTATAAACGATATGCTGTAAAATAAAATAGTTTACAGAAACAAACTGAAAAAGTTTACAGTTCGAATGTTAAAGTTCACATTGTTAATGTAAATGTTTTAGTGCAAACGTGCACAGTTCTGTTATAAATGTTCTACTGTAAATATACACACTTTTACTGTAAAAGGTCACAGTTCTACTGTTAAAGTTCACATTCCTAATGTAATTTTTTTTACTGTGAAAGTTCACATTTTAACTGCAGAAATTAACAGTATTTATTTTACTGTAAAAGTAAATGTTCAAATTCTGTACTGTAAAAGTGCACAGCTCTATTGTAAATGTACACCGTACTACTGCTACAGTTCAGATTCCTAACAGTTCTATTGTAAAAGTTATACTGTAAAAGTTCACATTCCTAATGTAAAGTTTACAGTTTTACTGTAAAAGAAAATCACTGTTTTGCTATAAACGTTATACTGTGAAACTTGGCCCCATTTATCCTTGGGGACGAATATAAACCGGGTGTAACCAAGGTGAAAAACATAAATTAAATCAGTCATAACAAATGAAATCTACATTTTGGAATGACGTCACACTTATTCATACAACGTGATGTAGTTTCTAGGCTACATGTTCTATCATGTGTCTCCTGGTATATTTGAACGTTCGTTCTGGATTAGAAAACAAAATTCAGTCCCCTAACATCAAATCACAACCACCCAGGACCCCTTGAGCTTAATTTGGGAAGCACTCTTCTACTCTATACATGCCATATATATGTAATAAGCGAGCACTGTTGGACCAGAGCTGAGCTCTCAGATTTTTCATAGAAACCCGCCAGTGTAATATTATGACGTACTTTCTGGAAAAGCGACCAATCAGCGCTCGCTTCTGTTATAGCCTATAGGCCACCCTGGGCCAATCAGAATCGAGTCGTGCTAGGCGGTAGCCAATAGGAACGTGTTGGTGTATCGTGCGTTCTGTTGTGCAGAAGGACAGACACGCACAGCTCAGAAGGCGCTGTTGTATTTGTACGTACTTCTCTCTCACTCTTATATACATAGAACCCATTTACTGAATATCTTCGCGTTCAGGAGCTTTTAATTCTTGGTGAGTTTGGTAAACAATATTTGTCAGAATTGTTTTGTATGATACGGAATGTAAAAATGTATTTTTTGACAGGATTTCCTTTGTTACCGAGATGTTTGGTATTCAAATAACCGGCCCGTCTTTGTCACGTAATGAGCCATTAGTGCGTAACGGTAGTGATGTTAAATAAAATACCTTAAATTAACTAAAAGACACTAGACCGAATTTATTTGTGTTTCTTTCACTTTTGTAGAAGTTTTATTTATGTCCGTTTTGAATAAACCGAATTCATTAGCCTAGCCTGGACGTTATTAACCGCCGGCCATTTCACTAGATGCTAAACTGTAGGCTGTGTCCCAAATGCCTCCGTGTTCCCTACGTCTCTGCACTACTTAGCACGTCATTACAATGACGTTTACGTCCCTATATAGTCCGCCTAGCGGTAGTCCGGAACCATTTGGGATTTAGCCATAATATTTTGTGCGATTACGACGGTAAATCGCTTCATAATTCATAAATGAGGCGTCGTGTGTGTTTGTTTGGGGAAAATAAGACATTTATGTATTTAAAAAAAAAACATTTGATTTAACTCAATAACGTCATTGATGATTATTTAGCGCGTCGTTGCGTTTTAATGAGACTGGCGGGGGATGGGAGAGCACATTATCAATTTATTTCATTTTCATATTTTTTTTAAACCATGGATTGTTAAACGTGTTTGTGTTGATTTCATTTTTTTTGCTTTACGTTCACGTTTAAAATAGAAACGTTTCCAAGGATGAAATGTTCTGGCTACATCCTGTCCCATCTGTGGATTTATTGCTTTGCAGACATAAAGGCAGGAAGCCATATTGGTCCCATTATGCTGTCTGTCTATGTAGATGTTCACCTCTCTGCATGAAAGAATTGCTTATTAATTAAATCAAATGTATAAAAATGTGCAGTTGCAAAAATGTGCAAAGGTATTTTAACACACTACATGTGAACAAGTTAGAATATGCAGTTATTTATTTCTTATCCTGATCAAAGCTTATACTGGAAAACACTGATGCAATGTGGGAACACGCTCAGGGGTCCAGAACAGTTTATTATCCACGAAATCCAGTGAGTGCGCCGCTCGCGAAATCAAAAATCAATCGCATCAAAGATTTCTAAGATCTACAGAAGATTCTGAGCATCGTTAATGCAAATACCCTGGAGCTGTGCACCACCTACACATCTGTAAATGATCGATTGGGATGGGTAGAAGCGTTGGACAAATCGGTGTCTTGCCTCCCAAGTTTCCCAGTGGAAACCGGACCTGACCATCTTTGACTTTGAATAAATTATTATTAGAATTATTATTATTAGATTATTGAATTAGTGTATGATAAAACCACACATTAAAGACAAATACATATATCTAGTATTACGTCAAGTTGTAAATCGGTACTGTAAATTATTTAACATTAACATAAATATATATTTGTGTTCAGTTGTTTAGTGTATTTGACCAGTTTTCAAATTTTTGATTCATAATATATTAGGAAACAATTAAAGTCCAGTTAAAATCACAACGGCTCGCTGAACAGCAATTTGTTTGAAATAAACAGAATTGAGTGGCTCTATTTACAACACTTTTTTTACTATTTGGGGTAATCTTGTTTAGTTTTGTATTAAAATAATAGAGAATAAATCTTTACGAATAATGCAAGGGAATTGTCACGCTTTCATTCATGTTCAGAATGGAAATATTACTGGATGACCTTTCTCACTTTGAAATGAGAAGTATAGAATCTATGTTTAATATCCAGCTGTAATTAGAGCATGTTTGTGGACGAGAGATCATCTCCCATCTCTCCTTGTGATCGAGATTGTTATTATCCCTTGTATGTGACTTGAATTGTTAAGAAACCTTACAGTCAGGAACAGTGATAGGCTGAGAATACATAATAAATAAGTCAAGTCAATGAAATATTAAACAATTTAATGGAGTAGAATATGGTAATGGAAAAAGGTCCCTAACAATTTGTCACACTGCCACAAATGACCTGTTTTCTTTTTCCAAAGATTAGTCAAGATGGTCAAAGACCCCAGGAAGCCCAGAGGAAAAATGTCCTCATATGCATATTTTGTGCAAACTTGCCGCGAGGAGCATAAGAAGAAGCACCCGGACGCTAGCGTTAACTTCTCTGAATTCTCCAAGAAGTGCTCAGAGCGATGGAAGGTGAGAAACGGAAGTCTTCAGCTACAGCTCACGAGGTGTTGACGACCCGATTATGGGGTTTATCATCTCAAAACAAGAGGATGCATGCTCCTCTGTATGAGCTGTATGAGTGGGATTTCTTTTATTATTATTATTAATACAGATAGACTAGCATTAACTACACTAGTGTTGTACTAGATTTGAGATGAATATGACTATCCGAGTAGTTCTTCCTTGTGTATTGTAGTTCATACACAGTTATTAGAGCGAAATTATCTTGTGAGAAATGCAGTAGTTATTCTGCTGGTAAGTACTGAACCGCTTCAAGTGCACTGGCAAACACAAGCATAATAGTTTTTCTACAGAGCAGCTATTAATAAACAAGAATTAAATAAAACCTATTACTCGGACTGAGTACTTGGGTGATGCAGGGCTGTAAATGTAGAATACAAAACATGTATCACCCGCTTTATTTATTATTTGCACGATTATCTGATCAGCCACTGGCAGCGTGGTGCACCAAAACATCCATTTTGTGCTTGGTCATGCCAGACGAGAGCCTCATTGTCAAAATTTCTGTCGGCTACAGTGGGTCCAAGGCTGAGCAGAATTAAACTAATCCTAAAGGAAAAGTTGCTTCATGATGCCTTGATTTTATGTTTTTGCTTTACAGCAGAAACAGTTGTTTAATTATCCTTTAATAAAGATGTATTTGTTTCATGCATATCATCATGTCACATAAATAAAACCTGTTAAGATGTGACGGAACAGAAGACCGGAGTGTTGCAGCGGATTATTGTGCAGCAGTTGTGTGATAAGAAAATGTTAACAAGAATTCAGTATTGTGACAGACCTTGTTTCACTAGATTTACCATAAAGATCTGTGCTTAAATAATTTTAGCCTAAGCTAAAGAAGAAACATGTTTTATTTCTTGTTTTTAACTTGGTCTGAAAGGTCATTTAGCTCTCGCTCCTGCATTAAATGTGCACATATTTTCTTTACAAATCCTCAGACAATGTCACCGAAGGAAAAGGGCAAGTTTGAGGACATGGCAAAGCTGGATAAGGTGCGTTACGAGAGAGAAATGAAGAACTACATTCCTCCCAAGGGTGAGAAAAAGAAGCGCTTCAAGGACCCCAATGCCCCCAAGAGACCCCCGTACGTGCCCGATCGCACACAACATACGCCACCTAATGCTTCCTAGATAAACGAATCGTTTTTAAATATGTTCTGTACTTATTCAGGTCAGCTTTTTTTATTTTCTGTGGCGATTACCGCCCCAAGATCAAGGGCGAGAACCCGGGTTTGTCCATTGGTGACATAGCGAAGAAGCTTGGTGAGATGTGGAACAGCTCCTCAGCCGAAGTGAAGGAGCCGTACGAGAAAAAGGCTGCTAAGCTGAAGGAGAAGTACGACAAGGTGAGATTTAAAAGTCCCGATGTTGTGCTGTTGACCTGGTCAGGCAGTTACTTACATCATCAGCGGTGTTTCTACAAGTACACAAGCACACTTCCCAATAGCTAAGCGCTTTTAGCAGCGCTTCACATCCTAAGACTTGAGCTGATTATGTTTAATCAGGAGGGCATATCTGAAGGTCGCTGATTCAGACCCCACTAATGCCACCATTTTGCCCTTGAGCAAGGCACTCAATCTTTACTTGCTCGGACTGCCACAGTACTGTTCAGTCACTCATTCCGAATCTAAACCGTGTGTCATCGATGACAATCATATTGTCTGTCTTGATGGACAGCAGTAGCAACCAACGTGGGGCCTCATTACAGAGGTTACCTTATAAATGCAGATACATTTAAGCTTTCAATCAAGAGTTGCACAACTGGATAGTAAACAAACAAACAAAGAACAACACGAGCAAAATTAACTCGATGAACTGTTGTTAACCCAGATTTCATTCTTTGTAGGATATTGCTGCATATCGTACAAAGGGAATCGCAGGGTTTTCCAAAATGGAACCTGGTGAGGATGAGGAGGACGAGGAGGAAGACGAAGAGGAGGAAGATGATGACGAAGAGGATGAAGAGGATTAGTAAAATACCTCCAGAGCCTGGATTCTTTTTCTCCATGTATGCCATAAACCCAGCGTACACGATTCACATCTTCAGACGTAATACAATTGTTAGTCGTGTATATGGGCTGTTTTTAAGATGTACAGTGTTATTCTCCTTTTGTAAAGTTAACAGTTTGTGTTCTTTTTTTTTTCCTCATTATTATTATTATTTTTCTCATTTTGCTTAGTGGTAGTTCTTGCCTGGAGCAGTATGCAGTAGAGGAGAACTCGTTCTCTAAACGTGCGTAGCACAGTTATCTAGTTTTGTGTAGCTGTGTAGTGCGCTGTCATTTTTTCCTTCAAATAATTTTTATTTGCCATCACGGTTCTTTAACTGTACTTCAAATACCACTCTAATGACAAGAATGCAGCTTTGTTTTACATTCAAGAATGTGTCAAATAAAACTTTTTTTTTAGAAAAAAACCCCACTTCTAATTTCATTGACTGGCTAAAGAAAATATAGATTTTTATATACTTAAAAGTGATTATTAAATCGTTTAGATTTATACTGAAATATTTCAGTGTTTAAACCAGTTAATTATTAATTACACACTGAATCAGTGTCACATGGGTCTGTGAGGAACAATAAACAATTAAAAATGATGTTTACAGCGCCATCTAAAAGTTGAGTGTAATAATTGTACCAAAATAAAACACTAAATTATATATTTTTTCAAATGCACATTCAATTTTATTTATCATTACACATATACAGATGTACAGTGCAATGAAATGTTTCTCTTCGCATATCCCAACTTGTCTGGAAGGGGTCAGAGCGCTATTACAGGGTCAGCCAACGTACGGCGCCCCTGGAGCAGACAGGGTTAAGGGTCTTGCTCAAGG
>JAOTRQ010036115.1:0-17391 GCA_028565875.1 Hoplisoma paleatum
TATATATACGTGTGTGTGTGTGTGTGTGTGTGTGTATGTATGTATGTATATATACATACAGAGAGAGAGAGAGAGAGAGAGAGAGAGAATGTTCACATTTGAATGTATACTATTGTGAATTGGGCAAGGGGGGATGGTTGTTGTGCTAGCCATTGGATTCCATGGTTTGAATAATCCATCTTTGCGTTACTGCGTTACACACGGTCCTTTATACAGCATTGTATTCTGCATGCTATTCATCCACACACGCAAAATAGCATTGTGTACCAGTCATTGTCACTGAGGCACAATAATCATACTGTCTACACTGTTTTTGTCTAGCAACGTTCTGTCTGCACTGTGTGTTTACACACACACACACACTCGACAGTTCCATGTTGTTTTTTGCAGTGCTGTTTTGCTCTGCATGTAGCACTAATATGTCCTGGGGGAATGTTGTTTATTTTGTGCGAAACCCCTATATACTGAAAATGACAATAAAAAACAACGTCACCTGACTTGTTTTGGTTCAGCCAATCAAAGAAACGTTTGCTTTACAGAGCCAGGATTTAGACCCACAACATGACTGAAAGCTCTATCCACTAAGATTATTGACAGACAATTACTTACCATAAGCATGAAAGATATTGCTGCTACATGAGAGATACAAACCATTTACCCTTTGACAATTTTTGTAAAATAATATAAACATCTTATAAAGTGATTAAAAATATTTATTGAAAATGAAATACAGCATGTATTTTATTTCAAGATTTAGCGAGAACATACCTCATTCTCTTGGTTAAAATACACATATTGAATATGAATGTTTACTAAGCTCTAATTTCTATGTGGTAGAATATTCTTTTTTTCTAGATTGTTTGAAAATTGCCATCTTAATGGCTGAAATGAAAATCAAAATTAATTTATGCACCCTCCTGATCTCCTACACATATTTATAATGTTGACATTTTACTGAATTTATTTAATCTCTTAGACAAACATACTGCTTTTATGGAAACTTACTTTGAATCCAGTTTCTTCTTTAGAAAGTCATCACTGGAACACTAAACCTTCACAATAAGACTGGAAATACTTGTTTTATTGTGTACACTAATATCTTTATTTACTAATGGCATATAAACTGATTTGAACCTATATCTAACCTGCATTTTTAGACCTACCCTTATTTATAAGTAAATATGTATCCAGTAATAGTTTTCCACTCAAACTCAACATCCCATTGATGTACTGATAGAATGACCAACAAATTAACCTTTAACCTCTCATAAGTTCTTAACACTGATGCTCCCATACAATCTAATGTGAAATTTAGTTAAAACACCTTTAAATAAATTCCCACTCTCAGTACCAACTGATGTTGAGTTTTAAGATACCACTGTCTATAGGAAGTGCTGCATGTATGATTTGTATTGATGGTTGTCTCTTTTCTTCTTTAGGATATATAATAAACTGTGCACGGGGCAGCTCGGCGTGGTGGTGAGAGTAGCAGGCTCGTTGGCTGTGATGATTTCAATGTACATCCTCGGCTACGTCACCGGATACTACGTCCACAAATGCTGATGCTGTTCTAGACACTCCGTTACCATGTCCAAAAATATCATCATAAAAATATGAACTGTGACCTGCTTCCAACTTTACTTGAAGTCCCAGAGTTTACCAGTATTAACATTATTATATACCTTTATTTTACCTGTTGTGATTTGTGATTTATTTTCGTTGTTGTTGTAAAATTATTGTTGTTTTATTTTTGTTGTTAAATTTGTGTCACATTTCAATTGCATTAAAACATTTTATTTAACTGCCTGTAGTTTAATGAATTTCACCTATACCAAGACAATGTCATGCAAATAGTTGCACAGATTAATAGTAGCTCACGCTTTTTATCAGAAAACAGAAACTTACTAAAAGTAGTTAAAACTGATTGTCATAGATTTTTTAAACATCGCATAGATCTAGAATCTTTAAACATTTGTCTTTGTGTTATGTTTCTGGGTTCGGGTTATTGCATTATATAAGCAATTGTACTGCAAATGGTCAGCTACAGTATATACTCCATGGACTGGACTCATGTTGTGACATCCTAACATACAGCTAGAGTTCCTTACAATAAATGTGTTCCGATAACTGGATGCTGTTGTGGCTCCCAGGCTGAACTCTCACAATGCTAATGGAGAATGTTCAACTAATAGCTTCCCAACACTGGTAGCAACACTACTAAGTGGAATACTTCAATAACACTGCAATTTTCATTTAGTACACAAAACTTGGTATGATACCAACATTTAAACACATTTATTACTTGCCAAGTTATGTATCAGTTGATACTTTATTTTTATTGTTTCCATTGTTCATTTGATCAGGCAACGAGTACAAAACCACAGCAGACAAAAGCACGAACAAGTCTGTTTAGGTCTATGTATCCGATCAGTAGAAATTTTGCTTTAAAATTTTAAATCAATATATCTTGAGCTTGTGTGAGCACTGTAGATATTTGTTATAGTAACTCCTGAGTTGCATAATACCTCAGAGAACAAAAAGGTTAAACATTTAAGACTTGACTAATCATTATGACTAATAGTCATTCATGACTAATTACACAGCACCAGCTAATCAAAACAACCCAATAAAAACTGACGAGGAATACATCTAAATAAAATGGCCTTAAATAAGTGGCCTTACATAAGTGCGCTTACATCTGACCTAAGCTAGTGTTAAACACAGTGGCCAAACCCATGAAAATGAATAAATAACATTTCACACTGAAACTACATTCTCATGATGCATGCCTTACATTATTAACTGAAAAATGATATTACATTACCCAAACAAAAAGATTTTATTTAATCAATCAATGAATTTATAAGCAGTTCCAGGGCAGTATAGAAAAGTAAAATACACCATATATTTACACACGCTTTTAAAGAAATCAAATGCAATTTAATGTTTTTAATTCTGGTTTAAATTCACAAACTCACATTCACAAAACTCATTCCCAAAAAAGGTTAACTAACACTTTCTAAACTTTTGGAATGTCTTTCGTATCTCTTAAAATATTGGTAGTTTTTAAGAGGGTGCTTTACTTATTAAAACATTTTCATTAGTAAATATGTACCACACTAATATAGAAAGATGAGTTTGTCATTTTAAAAAAGCTTAAAACATCACTCTGCTTTAGATGTAAAATAAACACAGAATTAGTGTAAATCAATAGTTTAACACAAAATTGCAATGCAGTGCACACAAATATTCTGTTTCTATTTAATGAAAGAGCTGGAAAGTAAAATGCACCAATAGTAACTTGCAGAACTTCATTACATGAAAAAATATTCTCACTCCTCGTAAATTATTTTAATAGTGTCCACATCTTCTTCCTTTAGCAAGTGTGTCTTATTTAATTCATCTTTAAAAGGAGAAAACAGACTTTCATTTACTCTAATAATCCAATCTGAAATCATTTTGGTTGTGTAGAATACTTCCTCTTCACCTTTTTCCTTTTCTGGGATCCTAATGTTCCGGAGAGAGTCTTCAGTTCTGATAGCGGTGTATGAGAAAACCTGCGAGTGATGATCAATACTTGCTGAGTCTTTAACTGCTTTATTTTTCACCAAACTATCTCGCGGTTCTGTTTCATTTAAATCAAAATGCTGACTATTACTGTTCAGTGTCAGAACTAAAGATCTTATTGCCTCCGCACTCTGAACACTTTCAGAATCCTGACAGGATTTAGTCATGTCCAAAGTTCCCAGATTTCTATAGATAAAGTCCACTGAGCTGGTCAGGTTACTGAAGTCATTTTGCCTCCATGCTGACTTCTTCATACTCAAGGTCTTATTGGATAAAAAAATAGCATTCTTGTAAAGCTCAGGTGTCTGGTGTCCTTTCTGTTTAACCTGTACAGATCTGACATTTGTACCATATATTGGTGGCAGAGAGTTGCTTTTGATTAAATTCTTCACATTGCCTTTTTTACCTTCATCAAACAGAGTTGTCTTCAACACATATTGTTGTCTGAATAGGATATCTGACGTTTTGGTGCTTTGTTTCCCTGATCCTTGAGCAGATCCATTGTGGTCTCTGGTTACCAGTCTGGGAGGACCGATACATTTTAAATCCCAAACTGTATTTTCTTCATATCTGTTCCAAGCCACTTGTTCTTCTCCATCCCAAGCTTGTCGTCTCTGGTTTTTAGCTTGAGTAGTTCTCATTATTTGGTTTTCTGCCTTAAGGAGGACAAGATGCTTCAAGTGTAAAGCAACATGCTATGAACTAAATATATGGACAGGGCTTTTTTAATCTCTAGACTGCTGGTATCAAGTTTCTGTGTGTTGTCAGACATTTGATCTGTAACCAAATCAGCTGCTTTCACAGTGACCTAAGAATCAACAAACAAACGTAGACTACTTTGTATTCTCTCCAAAGAAACAAATCCTAAATTGCTTAGCTAATTTGGGTGAAAAAAAGTTTCGAAATAGGTATATAAATACAAACATTATGTGGAGATACAGCCTGCAGGTCTTGGTGTTCCACAGAACGTGAAATGAAATACTGCACAGGTATTGGCATGCATTGTAAGACAATCTCTATATCCAATCAGTTGAAATACAAAACCACTTAGGGCTTTGATTCTGTGTGAATTGAGCATTTTGACCTTGGTCAAAAGTGTATTATGTTTACTATAATTTTAAGCATGTATGCTTAGATTGTGCCATATTTATGCTAATTAGTTATTTCATCAGAATGGGTCAGTTTTCCTTCAATACATTTCACCCATATTGTGACAAATGTTTAACATTCTTCAAATGCATACAGCAATCACAAGACACAAGTGAGCACATGTGAGTGATACAGTGCTACAGGGGAAAATGCCAAAAATGCATTAAATGATAATGTACGCGATAACACATTTAAAATAGTAAAATGTATAACATTTTTAACATTTATAAATAAAAATGTTTCTTGTTCTTGTACACGTATGCTTTGTGATGGTAACAATGACATCTAGTCATGATATCCCTTAAACACCCTACCACCATTAAAAACATCTTCATATAGTTACACTTTTAACTTTTAGATGCAAATGATGGTTAGGTGACAGTAAAAGGAGTAGTAATTGGCTCATGAAAGGAGTTCAAAACCAATTTTATTAAAGGTAATTAACATATGCTTTGCAAAAAACTAACTCATGGTCAGGTGTCCACCTACTTCAGACCAGAAAGTGTTCATTTATTACATCAAATGTTGTGGTCTAAACCAGCAAATAAAGATATAGTATATAGTTTTATAATCTTACAAGGCAACAAAAACATAAGCAACTGAAAGTAAACATGGAAAAATGTCAGTTGTATTTATTGACACTGGTCTTTCGTATACAGTTATTTTGTTTGACATAGATTCAGTTATTGTTGATTATTATTAACTAATGGAATTAGCGGATTATATTCAGGTGGCTGACATCAGAGGTTAGGTCAGTTTTGGATGGGTATACAACCTTGAGATTGCCCTCTGTGTCTACCACCCTAACCTGCACAACAGTCAACTCAGCCGAGGATAAATCAACCTGCGCTGGTCCTGAAGTCGATTCAGTGTCCTCATCAGAACAGGCCTCTTCTTTATTTTCAAATGTCAACTTATTCAGCTCTGCCATTTTCTAAACAAAAAAAATCAAAGAATGTGATGGACTCAAACATGTACACATAGATCAGAATTGTTTGTAAATGTAAATAGCTAACCGACAAAGTCTTTGCATGATGAATTGGCAATTTATTACCATCAGATGATGTTTCATTTGAACTGATGAAATAAAATGTTAAAATTTAGAATGTTGATTTGAGATTTATGTGCTAGCTATGTAAAAATAACTAGTAACTAAGTTCTTGATTAGGTATACAGATAATTGTTGACAACACTCGGCTATAGCATGTTTTAAAAAACGTCATAGTTTCAAACACTGATTATGACTTTTAGGCAGTAATTTTCATCTCAAGCGAGTTGAAATCTCACCAATATTATACAAACATGATCCAGAAGTCGACACGGTGTCGGTTTTGCATATGTCCTCAACGGTTTCATTCAAAATGTTCCAACCTCTATAAACAGAGCGACGGGTGCATTGGCTGATCATTGGGGAGTGAGTAAATGTGTAAATAAGAAATACCTGGCAATTTGAATATGCTTTTCATGCTGTATGCCTTTTCATTTTGCATGTGTGCGCATGCGTGTGTGTGTGTGTGTGTGTGTCTGGAGGAAGATGAGCTCATTACTTCTGCTGGTACACAAACATGTCAAGGACTGGCCACAAAAGAACATGAGAAGTAGAAACAGATCCTCTATTCTTTACCCTAAATGAATGCTTTTATTGATGGCTGCTGATGTCAAATAACCTAAAGGCCATTGCAGCAAAACAGTAAAAAAAACACCATTAATAAAAACACACATTAGTTTATACTAAAGCTACGGGGAAAAATGTCATTATACATATACAGATGTACAGTACAACGAAATGTTTCACTTCGCATATGTCTGGAAGTTGGGGTCAGAGCACAGGGTCAGCCAACATACGGTGACCCTGGAGCAGAGGGTTAAAGGTTCCTGCTCAAGGACCCATCAGTGGCTGTGTAGCAGAGCCTGGATTTGAACCCCCAACCTTTGGGTTCCTAGCCCAATGCTCTACCCACTAGGCTACACTGTCCCTTAAGGTTAACAATGTGAGTTCACAAAAACAAGCACTTGCAACTGATTGAACCTCAATGAGTTAGAATAGCTAGTGCAGTGTAAGAACACTATGTTTGTAACTGCTAATTGTTAATGCATTGTTTCATGCATCAACCAGAGCAAAACAAGCAGCATAAACTAACCACTAAGAACCAAGCACCAGAGTTACATTAATAATATGGATTAAATAAATGTCTACAAAGTGTTTTTTCCCCAACACACTCAACTCACTAATGGATAAAGAACTAAATATTTCACTGAATTTAGTAGAACCTCAAAAAGGTCCGTTTTACCTGTTAGCTTTTTATCAAACCAGCAATTGTTATAATATAATTATTTCTAATAGTCTATAGTCTCATTAATCATTGTTAGCACACTTGACTGACTTGGCCACAAAATGCATGTATTTATTTTTTTGTGTTTAATGACTTCTAGCCAGCAAATGTGGTGGAATTCCCAATTTATGAAATGTAAATCATGGCCATGAAACTTTTTAAATCATTCCCAAGCAGAGCAGTTCTGACTACCACTGCCACACTAGAGTAAAGCATTCTTAAAAAGGAGAAATCTAGTCAAAAGTAGTTGAGAAATAAAATGTGTGAAAAACACTCTCTTCTCTAAAATTTAATAAATGTAATAAAAAGCAATTTGTAAAATGTTAAGGGTACTGCACTTACAATAATGAGCATGTCCATGACATCCTTACAGATCTGCAGACTGGTTGAACTCGTCACCTCCAGGAAGAGTTCTCGTGTGGTTTTTTTAATCTGGAAAGACAAAATGATAAAAATGATTTATTGTCAATGGTACAGATTAGAGCGTACGCAGGGTAAAACACTTGATCTGTTTACAACAGAAAAAATGGTGTATACCACATTCAGTGAATATTTAAACAGGCACAAAGTGGATGTTTCAAAAGTATGGGTCAGGACGCTAACTGTTGCAGATTGGGAGAAAGATTTGACAGGAACTGCTGAGCTATAACCACCAAAATTACGATTTTTCAAACTGGTACTCTTGGTAGTAAAATAGTATCTGCAGCATATAATAAATTTCATTATTGTCACTCATTATCTGAAAAAGGCTTAACACAACTTCTACCTTTGTCCTTTCACTGTTTGTAATAGGAGGGAATGAGATCACATGACCATCAGCATCAAGCAGGCACGGATAATTTTCTTTTCCATCTAACAGCTGAAGATACCTAAAATATAAAATTAATTAGTGAGAAGTTAAATTTGTTCAGCGTATTTAACAATAAAAATGTTGTCCATGCATATAAGCACTCAGAGCATTCAGTACAATACTGACCAATGTTCTTTAAGCGTTTCTTGTTTCCAAGACAACAAATAATAGTCCAGCCGTTTTCACATCCGTACGTCGTAAATGTATGTTTTATACTTGTGTATGTTTACACATACTATTTATTTCTATATAAATAGAAGTATTTCTCATAGCATCAAACTCACTTGTGGAGGCCTGATACATTTTGCCGTTTTTTCTGCTTCCTTTGTTCATCTGCTTCTTGCTGGAGCATCTTCAAGAGATCAGCAGCTTTCATTTCCTTCCGACCCAGAGGAACTATCTACATTACCACACAGCGAGGCAAGGACAAGAAACATTTTTAAAGTATTCGATTTTAGAATTCATCTAGATTTAACCTTTAAGGTAAATTTATAGACTAGCACATTATGTATTATTACAGTATTATTAATGAAATAATATGCTCAGTCATTTCATTAGTTGTATCCAAACATAGTGATTTTAGGCATACCCTTAGAACATCGGGAGATCTGGCATCATATTGTAAAGGTGCCTTCAGCACACTCAGGTCATGAGTAGCAATGGTAGCGGTCGTCCTTTTAGCACAGATCTCATCATGAAGCTTGGTCTGAAAATAAAGATAAATGGCAAATGTGTAGCCACAACAAAGACATAAATAAGACATGATAGATCTGATGATATCCTTTATTTTTTGCTCTTTATAACACTTTAATTTCACCGTGTAATGTCTGTATTAATTTCCCTTTGGGAATCTAATGTTTTTGTATTTGTGTCTGTCTATCCATATATGTACGTATGGAATCAGGCCAAATACAGTGTACAAAAGTGCACTTATTGGTAAAAAAAAAAAATTTAATTCAGCTAGCTTAGTTCGGAAATTTTGGTTATAAAGTTCATGTGACGATGTCAAGGCAGAAGTGAATTACCCAATCATGGGTTTTAACTACCAGTAATTTGTTTTTGCTGGCGGCATTTTGAAAAGTGGTGCATTTTCTTTTAGATCAGTCGCACTGTATAAACACACAAATCTAATGTACAAAACTGCTATAGGAATTAACAGAACAGCACTGCTGCATCACAAAACAAAACAAGGTTGGATGCTTAGATGAAAAATCTCTTGAGGCCCGTTTTCACACATATTCCAAGCAACACTAATCTCCTCTGATTACTGCTAATAAACGCTACTATAATACAAATGTGTTGTCCTGTTATATTATACCTGAAGTACTAGGAACCTCTTGAGTGAATTTCCTGGTTTGAGATTCATTCCTTTAACGATGCAGCAAACTATAAAAGGCCGCACATCCTTCACCTGAGCGGATGCCGTCACCGTTGTGGCAGAAGGACTGTCGGATATATGAAGAATCCTGACAACCATCTTCTGCATCTCATCCACCTCCTCTTCTTCTTGTTTATTCTTTAGTTTATTCTTCTTAGAGACATTACGGCTCCCTTTGCTCCTCTCGGCACCCTCGGTTTCCTGCTGTTTACCTTTTCCTTTCCCTCTGCCACCCACTCTGAGGTAGTCTAGTACCGACTTGGTTTGACAGCCATTCACCATCTTCTCCAGTCGCTTGTCCTTCAAAGCATTTCCTTTAAAGTTGATTTCTTTTAGTTTAGGACAGTCAGCCAGCTCAAATGGAATTTCACTAAGCTTGTTGTTGGACATGTCCAGGACCTGCCACAAGAGTGATACACATTCAATTACTTGAAATAGGAATAAAGATTTATATAAATGTTAGACAATTTAGAACTGAGTAGTAAAACATTTAGTCATAAGTCATAATGTCAAGGTTGTTTTTAAAAACACTACTTTGAACACATAAACAGGAACCCCCTACAGTCTGTTGCAATTTGAAGTGACACACACACACACAGACTCACTTTAGACTGTGGGAGGAAACCGGAGTTTTCAGAGGAAACCCACACAGATACATGGAGAAAATGCAAACTACACACATAAAAAGTTTGACAGAATGATTGCTTTGTCTGTGTATAATTTATCAAATCTGAATGATAGACGTTTTGAAGTTTAATGCTATTTGTAAAGAAATCAGACCTTGAGAGCAGGCAGGTTGTGGATTTCAGGGTTGAGATGATCTATGCAGTTCTCAGATGCGATGATGGTGTTGAGCAGTTCCAGGTTGGGAGAAAACAGATCATCAGGGAGAACACACAGAGCATTTTTACACACGTTGACGCTGTTGAGTTTGGTGCAGCGCTTTAAACCACCAGGCAGAGCTGAGATTTGATTACAGCTCACGTTCAATGTAGTCAATTCGTTTAAAAAAGAGATCTCATCAGGCAACTCCTGCAGATGATTTACGGACAGATCCAGTACTTTCAGTGATTTCAGTTCCCCTATAGTTTTGGGAACAGAACTGATCTCATTCCTGCACAGGATCAGACTCTGTAGCTGAGTCAGATTCCTAATGTCATCATGCAGCTCATGTAAACTTACACACTGACTGATCTCCAGATAGTTCAGCAGTGAAAGAGAATAAAGTTTACGATCAATACCTCCATTTTCTTGCATTTTCTTATCTACAGAAGTTCCCTGTAAAACCAGCTCTCGTCTTTTCTCCTTTTCTGCTTTTTCTATTTCAGGCCAGACACTTGCGTTGTACGCCGCCATGCTGCCAAACAAACCTAACACCGGAAGAAGCAACAAACCATGCTATGTTCAAGAGCTTTTCAGTTTGAAACACTTACCAACGACTTTTATGGGATTTATATATAGTAAGACATTTGACATTTAAACTATAAATGTTGCTTTAATATTAACTGAAGTAAAACAATGGTTTCGCTTTTCTAAAAAGAATGACAATATTTTTATTCTGTTGTTTTGCAGTTTATAATATGTATAAAAAGAATACATATACACACACACATACATACAATATACATGACAGTATCAATTGTACATTTACTTGTAACAACATTTTATTTCATTATTCCATGTAGGTCTGAGAGTTTTGTCATCATTTATGAGTATGACATTATTGCTGTTTCCGTACTGGTGTTTTCCTTTAGAACCAATTGCATAATAATAAACCACAATTTCATTTCTTTGGTTGCCTAGTCACGTTTTGTCTTGCATTGCACTCACCAACCCATATAAAGCACGTTAATGTTAGTTGTTATACACGCTCCTTAACTAACCCATGCATTTTAACAAGACACGCGTGAATGTACCTATTTTTACCGTAGAAATGTTGAAAAAAATATTATACACCTGTGGTACACAAAGCTGTATTCTTAATGCTTACCACTGCATCTTTATCTTAAGTTATTAAAAATATAATTTATGAATTTCTATTTTACAAGTCATTTGTTAGCATGCTTTATTTTAGTAAGTTTATTTTTCTTTACTTTATATTATTACAGTATTACGTTTATTTTATTATCATATGTTCTAATTGTCAAAAATCATGTTCGATTTATAACTATAAGTACCAGTATCCTGTTGCTGACTGTGCGCACGCGCAAAACCTCCAGTTGTCAAACGGTGGTTATGGAGATGAAATGGGATTAACACACTGTTGTCGTGTTTGGGTAAATATTTTAAAGGTTAAAACATTTGTGTATTTAAACACATTGGGTATAAAGTCTTATTATAGTTTGTTTTTCCCTTATATGAAAGTTAGTACTGCTGACACCGGTTTACGTTTAAGATAAATATTTGTGTTAGCTGTGGTAGCTACAGCTAGCAGGTAAATAAATCGGAATAAGTTTGTATTGCATGTTAGTTTTCTAAAAATACATTTAAGCTACATAAAGGATACAACAGATAATTGTAAGTTAGTATAGTAGTTGGTTACCATTATTGATAAAAATCAATAAAAAATATAAGAATGATAGAAATAAGAATATGAACAAAAGGTCACAGATTTATGTCAGATTATTAATTTTATTTTTTCATTCATGGTCTTTATATAGAAAAAAATCTGCCAACTCAAACTTATTAATAAAGATGACGGGAAAACAGCTAATCTTCTAAAGGGGCAATATTTTAAACACATATACTTCTTTAAAGAATACTTGTGAAGAAAATGTGTTTAAAACGTGTATTTACATTTTAAAAATGGTTTTGAAGGATGTCAGAACACCTAGTTGTCTTTGAGGAGATTAAATACTTGGTTCCAGGATTTTTAATTCTGTTAAACAATTTGGCAGAGCACAATAAGAGGTCCATGGAGAAAGGGTGTTCTGAATTTGGCTATGGAGGAGATTAAATGCTTGGACAAAGCTTCTTATTTAACCGTATTGGGATTTGTGGTATATACACAATGCATTCTCAAATTTCCAAGTAAACAAATATAGAAAAATATTGCTGAAATAAAAATTAGGAAAATATACTTTTAGTATGAAAAAGTTGTGGGTCTCTCAAAATGTGAGCCCTAGTCTTTTTCTTGCTTTTACTTTTATTTGTTTTGTCTTTTTTGGCTGTAGGGCATAGAGGCAGGATGCCACGTAAAGTTGGATTCACTGTGATCAGCTGGACTAGTCATGAGGAAAACTACAGTGCCAAAGAACTTATGGTTCATGCACCAACCATTAATGGATGGAGGTCTGCCAGGTGGAGTTCAGTATTATCATAGCTGTTTTATATAATCTTTAATTATTTAATTATAAAATAGAAGCATCAGTATAAATGTATATTTACAGGTTTAATAATGAAGGAAATCACTATTCTGTTTAATATTCATGTTAATAATTTCCTATGTTACTAAATTGTAATTTTTTATTGTTCATTTTCAAAATACTTTTTAAATGATGAATTTAAATGATAAATAATAGCCATGCCATGGATTTGGCATCCAAAAAACACCAAACAGATTTATTGCAGTATACTCTACAATCATATACAGCTTGTTTGAGTCATTATATGAACTTGAATCTCCTTGACATAACTCACTACTTTTGTGTTCTACTTGATGCTGTGTTTAGGTTCTGTCCATTCCCTCAGGAAATCACACTGCAGATGGAAGAGAGGTGTCAAATCAGAAAGCTGCAGCTGCTAGCTCATCAGTATATGATTTCAGCTAAAGTTGAGTTCCACATTGGGGACAGACTGCCTGAACCAGCATCTCCTCATGATCTCCGGCAGACTCTTGATTTCCAAAGACTTGGGTAAATATTATTTTCAGCTGTGCAGTCTTATGTATTCTATATACATTCACATAGTTTGTCCGTTGTATGAACCTATTTGATCTTTTATACAGGTATGTGTCCCTATCCAGTAATGAGAAGACAGGTTACAGAGCACGAGAACTGAAGTCAGTGCATGTAGATGCTGTCGGAATATATTTAAAGCTTACCTTTCATCGAAATCATATCAATCCATACAACATCTATAACCAGGTAAAGGGACAAATTTCACATTTTAACTGGTATACCAGTAGTGTCTAGTGTTATAGTATTACTCAGTTTAAACATCTAAAGAGCTACTTGGCTCTATTCTTATTTAGTAGTGAGAATTCGTCACTGTATAGTTTATCCAAATGCATTACTTAAGACAGCAGGTTTGGTCCAGAATGGTCCAGAAAAATCTTCCTCTAGTATAGAAAACAGTTTAATTCACTTGATTCTTGTTTTTTGAATGGCCATCAACAACATGCAAATTATTTGGTGACAAATAGATGGAAACTTGGACTGTTTTTATGGGTTCTTGAAGAATTTGAGGTTTGCCAAATAGAGATGCAATCATTTGTATGGTTTTCATTTTTAAGAAATCTTACTTGAAGTGTTTTTGAATGGCCTACTTCTCCGGAATGCACATAGGATGGTATAAAGTGCTGTCTATATAGATTTTAACACTTAATATTTATCTTGCTTTATTTTAAACCTCTTTTTTAAGATTCTACTCATTTCCTCTTCTTTAATTTCAGGTTGCTTTAGTGGCTATAAATATACTAGGTGATCCAGTGGATTGTAACAATTTCAGCCCAACGGTAAGTATTATAATTCAATAATTGAAGTAAACATGACTGTAATTGACATTTGCTAATGTGTATAGTGATATTTGGCTTAAGGCTGACTATGAATTTTTTATACATTTCCAGAGACAGTTTGGAACTAGGTAATGAGTGATAACTGATAACAGACAATGCGGACTCCACATACTTTAGAGCAGGGGTCACCAACCTTTCTGAAATTGAAAGCTAATTTTGGGTACCAACTAATGCAAAGGGCTACCAGTTTGATACACACTTGTGAAATCACAAATTTATTACATTTAATTACATGTTACTATTAATAATTAATGATATTCATCTACATGAAGATGCTTGTAATTCCCTTTGCATTAACTACACGGACACAAGGCATTTATTTCAGCTTCTTCATAGCATCGTCGAACTATAGAACGCCTTGTGTCCGTGTGGTTAACACAAAGGGAATTACAGTCAGAACTCATTGGCCGCATTAACACAAAGATTATCGATAAAGGAACTTGACAGATCTTCGCTGTTTTATACACAGTAATTATTAAACTTAAATCTTTGCGACTACACGAGTACCCTTATCTCTCAGCGGTGCGTCGTCTAACACTTCCGTACAGTCCCTGTGGTTGCAAACATACGTTCTGCCACACATGGTTCCGCTATAAAACAAAAGTAACTGAATACAAATTATCCAAACTACAAATAACTAATGACATGCATACAAATCAAATGGCTGTTTCTGATGACAGCTACAATGCTGATCATGTAAATAATTTTTAATCATTTAAAAAATTATAAATATATAATAAATATTAATGCAGCTCACTGGTAAGTGTCACTATAATGAGCTATTTTTAGAACAGGCCCACCACGTTGGTGACCCCTGCTTTAGAGTTTTGTAGTGTTTTTCCAACTTTTTTGTGATTTCCTATAGTTATTTAAACTGCCACTAGGGGGCAATGTTGTTCCATTTCAGGTCATGTCAGTTTAGTGCAGTTTCATGTTCGTTGTGTATAAGTAGCCTCATTATGTGCACACCGAAAACGATACAAAACGATGCAGGACTTCAGTGATCCATAATGCAGAATGTTGGAAAATTCCAGCAGGGAATGCAGGGGAAATGATAAACAAAACAATAAACTTCAATTATCACTGCTCTTATTTCCTATCACAGCAATTCTCTCCACATCAGCATAATAACTTATTACAGTAAATTATTCTTATTAATCTTATTAAAATAGAAAGCTGGATGGAACTCAACAGTTGTCCAAATATTGCCAAATAATGTTCTAGAGCACCTATGACAGGGGTCACCAACCTTTTTAAAACTGAGAACTACTTTTTGGGTACCAACTAATGCGAAGGGCTACCAGATTGATACACACTTGTGAAATCACAAATTTATAACCTTTAATTACATGTTACTTTTAATAATTAATGATATTCATCTACGTGAAGATGCTGATCATGTAAATGATTTCTCACAATAACGGGTGGGCACCACGTTGGTGACCCCTGACCTATGACAACCAAGTCCTCTAAAGTTCACCTAGGGACTGTAATGAAAAAGAAGCCTGTATCCATCATGAATCCATTTGTGGGGTCTGCTTCAGGAAGGTCAGTCTTAAAGCAGAGTTACTTATGTTTCTGTAATTCTTGGTGTCTTCCAGCTGATCGGAAATCATCGGATTGATCAGTATCACAGCAGCACACAGAATAGCTCAGCACTGGATGACTCCTGTGCAGGGTAAAGTTCTTGTTTTTTCTTATTAGTTTTAGTAATCATTTAGGTAAAAACTAAATGAAACAATGATTTATACTTTTCACAATGGTGTATTTATTTTTCTGTGCCTGTAGGTTTAAACTCGATTCTGTCTCACCTTTGGATGACTTGGCATTTGACATGTACCAGGACCCTGAGGTTGCCCATATCATTCGCCAGTTGGATGATAGAAAACAAGACATGGTGCGATTAGAAAGATACGACTTGGCAAAAAAACTTAAACAAGCTATTGCTGATCTACAGAAGGTATTAAGCTAATGTACACTGAATCAGTAGCTAATTATGTAATATTTATTACATCTTGGTGGTGTCTGAGAGAGAGCGTGTAGTTCTTTACACCTTTTTGAACTACTTGAAAAGATTTGCCCCCACCTCCAAAATCTTTAAAGGGAGTTAGGTTAATTGAGATTATATCCCAGTCTTTGTGTGTAATGTTAATATAGAACACATTTGAAATAATCCATTCCATTCTCCATTCTGAATTATTCATGATCTTTCTCTTAACATGTGTTGGTTTAATATTGATGAAAATTAATGCAATGTGATCCTCTCACGTTTTATTTGGGTTGGTTTTAGTCATCTTCTCATGTCACCTTTCTGTCACCTCACTCCCCTCTAACTGACATTTGCACACATACAGCTGTCAGTTTTATGTGTGCTTTGGTATGTGTGTTTGAATGCTGTATTTCTGTGGTATAGGTAGGGGAATGTTTAGGTAGGTATGATGTGGAAAAGCACAGTGCCATTGAGAGAGAAGACTATGACACAGCCAAACAAAAGAAAGAGCAGATGGAGTCGTACCGGCTTCGAGTGTATCAGCAACTCGAGCTACATGATCTGCTTGACATGGATCATGTAAGCCTATTTGATTCATTATATTAAATAATGTTTGCCGTGTGATGACACCACATTTAATGCTCTTTTACTTCTTATTATTACAGATTCAAAGAATGGTAGAAACTGTGTCTGAGTGTAGCATTCATTCTCCAAACGTTCATCCATCACAACAGTATGTTGATGAAATACCAAAGGAGAAGAAGAAGCAGAAGAAGAACATGCACAATTCGTCCAATGCAAAAAGCCCTAAACACACACAGGCAATTACTTCCCCCACATCCCCTCAGTATTCAAAAATGAATGTAAGGCTCATGATAACCGTACATCTTATAGATCTTATTAACATGAACTTTAATGATTCTTTTAGGTCTCATGTGTAAATGGCTCATTCACAATAGTTGCTTTGACACTGGTCTGCTGGGTGCTGTGTAGTGAGCATTATCTGCAAAAGTGGCAGTTCCACTAGCAAAGAAGGCAGAGGCATGCATATCAATAAAATTAAAATAGAATTATAATTTATACTTGTTTATTTATAATATTCATTTATACTTATTGGGCACCCTGAGTGAATTGGTGGCTGAGTGATTAGCACTGTCGCCTCACAGCAAAAAGTCCCAGGTTCGATCCCCGGTTCAGGCTGGGGACTTTCTGTGTGGAGTTTGGATGTTCTCCCCGTGTCAGCGTGGGTTTTCTCCCGGTACTCCGGTTTCCTCCCACAGTCCAAAAACATGCACTAGGAAATGTGAAATTTTCCAGTAGTCTCACAAGTTCCCACCACTTACTGGTGGTTGTCGTCAGGAAGGGTATCCGGACGAAAAACTCTGCTCC